>JAMKCH010043154.1:0-12107 GCA_023653785.1 Ophioderma brevispina
ATGAAGCAATTCACCTAGGCCAATGTTGCAAAGTAATGTTTAAGGAAAAACTGAAGTTTTACAAAAAGTAATAATAATTGTATAATTGGAATAGATTGAAGCATTTATAACCTTCTAAAAATTCTTACTTTCCAAGGTGGTAAACAACATGCACACATGCATGCATTTCAAAAGTCCAAACTTCGCAAAGCTGTCATTGTTTTGTAAAAATGCTTGCAGAAGCTTGCAGAAAGCAGGGTACAGTTATACTGCTTGCAAACAGTGCTTGCAAAATGTTGGTTGCTTGCGAATGGAACGGCTTGCAACACTGTGGCTTGCAAATGTTGCGCGCATGGCTTGCAAACTGTGTAAATTGCTTGCAAAGTTCGCACATCTGCTTCGAAGGTGCGCATGCTTGCAAAACCTGCAAGCATGTGTTGCCTGTGCAATGGCTTGTGCAATCATTCGCAAGCTGCATGTGCTTGCTGCAAACTTCGACGAGCTTGCTGCAAGTTCCTGCAAGTTGGCAAAAGCAACATTGTGATGCATGCCATTTTCGTAGGGGGACACTTGACTCCTTTTTCCTTTATTACTTTTTTAATCAGAGAGTTTGAAAATTGAGCAATTTTTGTTAAAAAATGCAAATAGTTATTATGGAAATTAGATTGCCAAAAAGAAATGAGACTTGGTCTTCATCATAAATGTAAGTATGCACCTTCAGGCAATACCAGCTGAAATATGAAACCTTGACGCTTGAATTTTGACAGTTTCTTGACATTTATTTTGCTTTTTTGCTATTTATCCCGAAAACAGGTTCTGGACATAAAAAAGTTTTATTTTAAACTCAAAAAAGTAACAGAGGCAGAGTGATTTTTTTTTAAGGAATTGATGGTGGCAGGCTGGAGAAAATTTGTTACTGCATGCAAGCCAAATCTCAACCCTTGAGTTAGCGGATAATTAGCTTTATGTCCCAAGGTTGGACGTGACATTGAAACGGAATTTGATTAAAATCTTATCTTTTTAATTGACATGTATTAAACATCAAAAAATGTTTTAAGCTTCTATAAAGATGAGCACTAACTTAATTCCCTTGTGAATGCTTTGTTTAATCTCATGCCCTACCAATATTCCAAAGCTGTTTGATTTGCATGGTTGCTTGAGTGAAGCTTGCGTTTGGGACGTGAAATTTGAAAATTTGAACAGGGGAAATTTTTTGAAAATTTACTCAAACTGTAGCACCTCAAAGTAAGTTGGTAGGTCAACCCAAACTCATGGAACAACTAGAACATGCTATTAAAATTAAGTGCAGACCTCCTCGTTTTTGAGAATGCAACTTGAGTGTGTTGGACGTGACAAAATGTGTTGGACGTTCGTGACTGGTGTGAACGGAAATTTATTTAATGTCGATCGAAAGCCAAGCCCATTTTTGTGGTTGGTTAAAATTTTAGTACAATTTACTAGTACAGTGAAAGTGCTCGCAGAGAATAATAACACAAACCTAGAAACTTACTTTATAAAGACAATATGGCTTCTGCAAAAAGTGTTGGACGTGACAAAATTGTTAACGGAAAACTGCGGACAAGATTTCTAATAACCATATCGAATTAATTCCAGGACCAGTCATATAATTTTGTGTGGGCATTATCATGATAGCCTGTGCAGCGCCTGGGGCTGCTCTCACAGGCCTCTCTGATAAACTATGTCAATTGTTTTGCGATTTAAAGCATTTGGTCACCTGCATCAACTTCTTACAGATGAATATGTTAAAAAAATAAAACCTATGGACCCTCACAGGGTTTTTAATTTGAGGGAAAGAGAACCTCATTTTTTTCCTGCATTTTTGTGCGTAATTTTTCGTGGCTATATGTACCAAATATTGCCCCCACTATCACATTTACTGGTGTAGAGGAGGGGGAGGGTGGCCAGGAGCGGGGAAGAGGAAGAGGGTGGGATGTGGTGTGATAGATAGAGTGGAGCCGCTCTTTCTCCCCTCCGCGCTCTTACCTATGGAGTGATCATTACCTTTTCATCATCGGGATTATCAATCAATACGCATGGACCGGGACTGACCATCCATTTGTTGATCATGGACTGCAAAGGACAATCTATTGACTTGTGGTTTTCACAAAGGTTCTATACTGATATGGAGACTGTTCACCTACTAAATCTGACTTTTCTGAGTCTTGGCATGGAGCAGTGACCTTTTGCGAGTACTCTGCCTTAGTTTCTGCATGGCCTATGTACAAACTATATACTACTGCCCTCTGCCAACTGAAACCTTTAAAAAGCTTGAATTTCCTTTAACCTACTGCGCAACCATTTCTGACCCACCGTCATCAACATGTTGCCCCCTTACCATGTCCGAAAAACAAAAAGCGTTGCGACAAGAGGAAAAAAGAGGTTTATGGAATAACAAGCCTTACATGTCACAGCCAATTCCTTCTTGTGCACCCATGTCTCTCCAGCGTAGACTTAACCTATCATACATTGATTATGGTAATTTTGGCAATATCTGATTTGGGTCCCCACCTTCAATTGCTGATTACCTAATAAATACCTTCATATCTTTGTCTGTGGAATGCCACAATCGATTAAAAACAAACAACGACCCTAATCTTATTCGCCTAATGACTAATTGCAACAATTGAATCATGTTCCCTTACGAAACTTGGATCAACGACATCATCATGTCATAATCGGCGAATGTACCCCTCCTACGTACTCGTTTTTTTCAACTGTCCAGGGTTGAAGTAACTTCTTCTCATTTTTGTACTTGCCTTATATTACAATACAACACTAAATATATAGCAAACATTTCAAACGGTATTAGTAGTCTCTTACTTGTTTCTATCTACGTTGAACCACTAGTTTTGTTGACACCATAAATGGTATCCACTTATTGTTGTATACCGCCCACCTCCATCTCGTGAAATGGTTTGCTTACTTCTGAGTATCTAAAAGAATTTTGATAGTTTGTTGGTGAAAGCACTTATGCCCGCCAAGTGATTCTTTTAGGGTGAAATTTTAAATCCATGTTTGATGAACCCTACAAGTCTGAAGTTAGCGTTTTTAAACGATTACATCTTTTTGAGACGACAGGTTTTATACAATTTGTACCATGGCCTACTCATATATCTGGTCATACGTTGGACCTGGTGCTTTTTAGACCCAGTGACGGTATTATTCAAAGTTGTGATGTTCAAAGTGAACTTACGTTCTGATCACTTAATGGTCCACTGCTATGTTACCGACTAAGCCATCTCTTAACTAAAATCTTGTAAGGTTCGTAATTTCAGGCTCATTAATCATGATATGTTTAAGGTAGACCTGGAATCTGCATTTGCCACCATTCGAGCATGCCTGCAATTGATGACTTGGTAAACAATTAATGACTCTAAGGTACAGTTTGGTATTGAACAAACATGCACCATAAACAGTAAAAATAAGAACAAATAGACCAGTTTTCCATGGTACAACATCAGATCAAGACCCCAAACAGTTGCGTAAAGGTGTGAACGCCGATGGCGTAAACACGTCAACCTGAAACAGGCAGGCATAGTTGAACAAAGGCTCAGGGTCATGCAATTTTATATTGGAATCAAGTAAATCCAATCTATCATGATAAGCTATTTAAGCTGAATTAAGGGTTTGTTTAAAACTGTAAAACCTCTTCTCAAACAAATATAACGTGTGCTTCCATACATATTCATTGCAAACTCTATGTAATCAATTTGCTATGTTTTTCAAATGACAATAGCAGTTTGCTAAATATCCAAAGAATTTCAGTGTTGATTCTGATGATAATCAAGCTATGTTTCCAAGGTGACAGAGCTCGATATGTTCCTAATGGCTTTCAGTGAATTTAAAGCAACTCTCAACTGCAGAAGTTCCAAAGTCGTCATGAGTTGCAATAGCAAATCATGTATTCTCGACCCAATACCTACCTGGATGCTTGAGGAACATAATTGACACTACTTTTCTTCCAACAATTAACTTGTATCGTGATGTATATCTAAGTACGGGTATTTTCCCAATCACTTGTAAAGCAGTGGATTAATCCGCATCTTGAACAAAAAAAAAAAACTCATTGGATCCTAATGTTTTGAAAAATTTTGACGGTTTCAAATATTTTCATTTGTCTCCAAGATTATTGGAGAAGGCTGTCACAACCAAGTTGACTGATCATATTTCAAGTATATTTACATGAAAAGTTCCAGTCAGCTTACAGGGGCCCATCCTAGACACTGAAACTGCACTCCTGAGAGTAAAGAGCGATTTATTGAATGCTGTGAAGACAAGAAGTCGTTTTTTTGTACTACTTGATCTGTTCGCAGCTTTGATACCGTCGATCATGGTATTTTACTGCAGCGCCTTCAGGATGTCATCCGGTGTTTCGGGCCCGTGCTTACTGGTTCCGGAGTTACATTGATTCTAGAACTAGTTGTGTTTTTTTATTGCTGGGTTTCTTTTTTCTAATTTGTGTAAACTTCTTGCTGTATGGGGGCCTTCAAGGGATCTGTTGTCGGGGCCCGTTAAATTCCATAATTTACACACCGCCCCTGGAGACTCATTCGTCTTCTGGATATCTTTTCGCATTCTTTACGCTGATGATACGCAGCTGTACTTTCTTTTTTGCCAAAGGAGCAAGGTGCAGGCTGAGAGGGCCCTGCCGAAACTGCAGACTGCAATTACTGAACTCAAAGCCTGATGAGGATGAACAACTCAAGCTAACAGTGAAAAAAACTAGTTTTTTAATTGCCGGTACAACCCCAAAGCCTTCAAAAGCTTCCAAGTCTACAGCTTAGATTGGTGAAGAGTTGCATTCTCCAACTGATAACATCCGCACCTGGGTATTATTTTTGACAACATCTCTCCATGACAAAGCAGGTCAATACATCTTATTTCCTCTGCTGGACACTTTCAGGCTTCGTAACATTCGCCGTCATTAGTAAAATTTCTCGATCAATGACACTCGTTATCATCGTGTTGTCCGGACTTTGCTCCTTTCACTCCTTGACCATGAGGGAATGCCCTACTTTACGGCGCTTACTCTCAGGATAGAACTTTGATCGTCTGCAGTCCTTACAGCACAAAGCAGCAAAACTCATTTTCTCTGCTTCAAGACTGTACAGCCCCGTAACCACTCATGAAAGATCTCCACTGGTTACCAATCAGAGACCGCATTCAATTTAAAATCTGTTTACATGTGTTATAATGCCTAAATCAACCTGAACTGGTCCTGATAACCCTCTCAGAATTACTCACTTACAAGTCCTTCCCTTCAACGGGCCCAGTTACTCGATATCTGCAATGATAAACCTTCTCGATTCCAAGTGCAAAAAGTGCTTGGTGAAAAAGCCTTTTCCAAATTGCAGGTCCCACCTATGGAATAATTGCCAGGCACATAAGAGGCACAATCACCTGCAGTTTTCAAGAAACTTTTGAAATCACATTAATTTTGATTATTTTTGCACGTTCTTCTCACCTGCTGTTCTACAGCATCTAGTTTGTAGCGCTTTGATCATTGTCTTGGATAAGCGTCGATATACATGCTTCTTGTATATGTAGTAGTGTCTCTGTAAAATGATACATAAAATGCCACAGCATATCCACCACAGGAGTGTCAGTGTAATTGAATAAAATGGTATCCAATGTGAACGAAAAATGGTCACATCCACAACTCATTTTGATTGCTCCATATAAGTTTTTTTGAGCACTCTGCTACACACTTAATTTAACATGGTATAAGTTGTCACTAGTTGCCATAAAAGAACTCAAAAGTAATAACTGACAGGTTCTACATACTAAAATATGGCAGCTGAAAACAAAAGGGCATATATTTTTTTGGTTGACGACATATCAGTCAAATTTTGACCATTTTAGGTTGGCCGTCCCGCTGACATCAAGCACAATAGGTATGGTGTAGGTAATGGGTAGGTAGGGCTAGTAGAGATTCTAAGTAAAAAACAAAAAAAGTGACCCCCCCCCCCCTTAAATTTATCAACCTATCCTTAAAAAAATCCTAAAGGTTTTTAGTGAAAATCAAAAAGTTGGCATTAAACTGTGAACAGGCCATAGTCAAAGAGAAGGTATACAAAAAAAACTAAGCCCTACATGTACATTTAAGCAAAATCATATTCATAAAATTGCTGACACCTGTATAGCCCACTCCTAACTGTAACTAATTGGATTTTAAAGTTAATTATTTTTTTACATTCAATGGTGGCTCCCACTTCACTCCAGGGGTTAAGGGGAGAATACATGTTCTGACATTACAATATCATTTTTTTTTTTATCTTTCACTATCAGTTCATATTCCTTTATCCCTTCTCCATGATAAGTCAAAAATCTGTTACTTGAATATTTTTTTTACAAGTTCGCGTGCCATTTTACCAGCACATTTTTGCCATATATTTTGTCCTCCACTTAACATGTGGCACAGAAAATAGTATTCCCGCGAATCATGGCAAATTCTCCTTGCGTCCAGCCGCCGTACGCGTATCTCAATCAACCCGCGTATTAAGCTTACTTGAACGCGTATCCAAATCCAAAACAAATCATCTGCGACCATTTGGGGGGGATCAATTTTTCATGCTAGAACTCTTCTTCAACGATTAAGTTCGTCCGCAATTCTGTTTACATTCGATCACTTGATCAGCGTTTTACATCGTACGATCAGCTGTTTTGTGCACCCATTTCACGTAAAACAAATGGGAGGAACTATTTTTTGGTCATCACATTAGGCCAATGGAAGTTGAATTCTTACATGTAGTTCCTGTTTGGAGATTTTTTAAAAGGCTACGAGGTCCGTTTTTCATTATTTACCGTCATTTCATTAATTTACTTTCATTTCATTATTAACATCTAAAGGCAGCTTGACATACAACCTACTACCTTATATTTGTTACCCTAAAACAAAGTTAAAAGTGTCTAATTAACAAAACATGTAAATTGGCAGTTTATTTTTCAAAACTTTAAAACATCAGTTCAAGCATTTTTGCACCAAGTTTTATTACAATCAGCTTCAATCGGGACAAAAATCTGGAGGAAAATAAATCAACATAAATAATTAAATGTATACTGACGGGGTGGACACCGATTCCCTCCCAAGGAAACTGCTTAAATGAACAGGAAGGGATGCTTTGATATTTTGAGCACTCAAAATCTGTTTTATTATGCAAGTTTTCAGGAAAACATTTTTTTCACAAAAAATAATGAATATTTGCCACAGGCAAAATTCTGATGCGCCTCCAACAGGAAACTAAGATCAATTCCCTTGGCCTAGCAATGGAACAGCGAATACTTCCAGGTAAGGGATAATTGTTGTGCGATCGGTGACCACCAATCAGCTATGTGAAGAAGTTTGTGTGTTGATAATATTGGTCTAACCGATCACCCTAATATCTTTTATTCCGATTACAGATTTTAAAATTTCAAATCGGTTCAAGCTCAGATTCCGATACAGATTTTTTTTCTGTGTATTTTTTTTTTTTTTTTTTTTTTTTTTTGCACATCGCCTGTTTCGCAGCCAGAAACTTGCCAGAAAGTAGCTGATCACTTTAAGGTTAAACCACTAAAATGGCTAAATATTAAGTTTAGGAACAACATACACACTCTTGGGTACATAAAATATAAATTGATTGTCTCATTTTTGATTTGTTTTCAACTGTTGGGCCTCAGTTTGGAACAATTTTATTCAGTTTGGGCCTCTTTGATATTAATTTAATCGGTATAGATAAATCGGTAAAAAATGATAAATTTTGCCCATACCGATCAGATACCAATAAGGTCATAATCGGTCCACTTTCAGAAATACCGATCATATCGGTTATTCTCTAGTTGATAATGACCAATAAACTCCCATTTCTTTACCGCACAATAGGCTATCATGAGGATTTTCACACTTTTATCACTCCCAAGAGATTGGTTGGTCTGTGGTAAACTATTATAAAACAAGACCACGATTTGGCCGGGACGTTTCAAAATAACGATTAAAACCACCTGAAAAGCATTCAACGTGCTATTTTATTTTAACAATTACGTCGAGTTTTCTCTGTTTCGTGTTTTTCAAAATATGTGATTTTCGGGACAGTCTGACAACTACTAGAAGAGTAAAATAAGGTTAGTTTCGATGTTGAGCATGTTGCGAAAAGGGTTTTCAATGTTGCGTCATTTTTAGTTTTGCATTTTACGGATTTCTACCGATTTACCACAGGTTTTTGTTGTGCATGGTGATGCCGAAAACAATTATTTTCCTTTATTGGCATGGAATTCACAAAATGATCTAAAAATCGGAAAACGAAAAAAAACGCAACATAAAGCATTTTGATAAGATCCCAAGTTTATCAAAACGAGACCAATTTTAATTATTATATTTTTACATGGTTTTGACCGGTGTTTTAAACAGACAGTGTTAGTGTTTTTTGCGAAAAATGGTGATCGTCGCAAGATTTTCTTTCTAAAAATGTTTTGGCCTACTTTTCCTAACTTTCAAGCTCAGGTTCAAAAGTAATGGTCCAAAACGTGATTCACTTAAGTAACGTGTATTCTCAACCTTGAGTTTCCCAGTATCTATTTTGGTTTGTAACTTTGCAAATATTTGATTATTGTATGAAAAGCATACATTTCTAGAAAGAAAATTGGATGATGAATCCGATGGTGGCATCAGATTAATATAAAACTTTCCGTATTTTGAGAAAAATGCTAAAAAAAATGTTTTTGCCCCAAAATTTTCAGACAGCATAACAAAAACAATTTGAATTTTCATGATTTCCATTTTCATTATTTTTTAGAAACAAGACAAATTTGTCTAGGGACGGTTTTTCATTTTTTTTAAAATAGAGCTTACTTTTCGAAATATAAGGAAAAATGTCAAAAAAGCGTGATTTTTACTTTTCTTTTCCAAAATTTGAGTATATATTGGAGAATATCTTTAGTTAGAAATCGAAAAATGAAAAATTGAGAAAACCGTCCCTAGAGAAGACCGATTGCTATCGTAGGAAAGTTAAACCTTACCTTTTACTTTGGTATCTTGTCTGAAAATTTGCAAAATTTTGCGAAAATCAAACATTGAGAAAATCTGTGTTTTAGTAAAAAAGTGACTTCACACGCCATTTCAAGCTGTCTCTTTCTCAAATAACTTTATCTTTGAACTTCAAAATTGAGTATGTTGTGCAAGTGATGAAAGTACATCTTTATGCACTATTGAATCAAACATCTTTTGTCTCTAACTCCAGAAATCAGAAGAAATTGAAATTTCATCTGGTCCAAATTAGCAGTTTGTTTACATTTTCAAATATTATTTTTCGTTTTTCCAAGATGCATTCGCGCAAAAGTACATTAAAACACGCGCGCGATTCATTACGCAGCCAAAATTCACCACGCGCCAGGTTAATGTTTAAAATGGTGCAAAAAACAGAAATTCGTGTAAAAACAATTTTGGTTGACACTGCCCTTAAAACAGAACAGCCAAAACATTGTCAAATTGACCAAAAATTGTGACATCAGCCCGACCAAGTGAATACCTACACTCTGGCTCATAATTTCTTGGACAGTTTAGAACGCACGCCCGCTTTCCCGCTAAAACGACGCACCATCGGGTTACACGTAGACGCAGTACGCGCAACGAGCGACGCTAGCGTTTGTTATGTCCAAGAAATTATGGCCCAGAGTATAAAGCTAGGCCTACTTCATCCAAAAATACAACAGATTTTAACACATGAACAATAACAATTTGGAACCGAGTACTATTATACTCGGGGACAGAAACCCTTTGACGAGCGCGTACCACCTGGTTGTAACTTATAAGGGGGTGGAGCTATAAGCGCGTATGACGCGTGGTCAGTGACCCAGCAACAGTGACAACAGCAGCGCTTCGGTGGCCAATCAGAGGCAAGTGCATAATTATTGCAGTAAATACCCAGAGAACCAGGACGTACGCGTTCGTCAAAGGGTTTCTGTCCCGGGTTTCTGTCCCCGACTATAATAGTTCGGAACATGCACTGCATGATCGACACAACACCATGTGTTGTCATGGCATGCACAGGACATGCATGTATGCAACATGAACATCGGCATGATGGCCATGACATGAGAATGAAAGTTTTAGATTTGCGTCCGGACATATTTCAAATTACACATGTATCCACGAGGCTTTACTTCATTATGCATTATGTATTTTTATTGGTTGACTTCATGACTTGCAGAAAGTTCACGGTTTTCTAGAGCTGAGTGATCATACTGATCAATCACATCAACAAGGGCAAGGCGGCCAAGTTCAAGGCCTGGGAGTAATCATGACTAACTTCACTAAAGTAATGCATCACGTTCAGAGTCTGCATTTATTGTTATTGCGTATTTGTACTCTTTACAGCTGTTTGATGATTTGAAACTTGATTTTTTTTGTGATGAAGAGCATTTTTTATGGAAATAATGATTTTTTTTAAAAATACGGTATTAAATTTTCGGCGGCAGGTTTTGGAGCATGCGGGCGGCGGACGCAAATCTATAACTTTCATTCCCTTGGCCTAACAGTAACAGTTAACTGTAGGCCGAGACACTCGATCCATCCTCTTACAATTACTCCCACTCTGTCCACGATTAAATAAAATTATATAATGACGAACTTTACCTTTAAATGTCATCGGAAATCTTAATCTGCAAACACGAACACTGCACCGGCATGTATACAGTCTGCCTGCTAAAAACTCCAATGGCGTAATTTGGCGGGATTTTCGCTGGTTCCCTGCTAACTTGGATAGGAGAAAGAACCGTGGTGCGTGTGATGAGTCCAAGGCGCAGGGAACCAGCGTATTGCGTGATTAAGCCTCATCACCATTGCGGATGGATATCAAAGTTACAAAAATTGAGTTTTAGAATATTTTTATTTGTTACAATACTCAAAATAGCGCTGCAAATGATGGATATGGCAAGCCTACCTTTGTTTACATTCCATGACATAAAATACTGATCAAAGCATACACAATTTAGAAGGATCTACTTTTTTGGAAAAAGCATGATGTGTGTAACTTGGGCAAAACCAATGATGGGTAGCCCAGATTAATCCCACATGGGATCAACACAAGTAAGCCCAATACACACCCATAATGGGTTGCCTACATGGGGCCCATCAGAAATAGCCCATATGATACCCATGTCCACAATGCCCCTTACAAAACCCCACATGGGCCCCATGAGGCATAAACCCATCATGGGTTACCCATTTACAACCCACATGGGCCCCATTATGAATAGCCCACATAAAACCCATGCCCACTATAGCCCAGCTTGCCCACACAAAACCCCACATGGGCCCCAGCACGGCATGTTGGAGGGGCGGGTTCCTACGGAATGGGAATTCCTGACAAGTGGAAATTTATTGCATAAATTGGCAGGGGCCAGCCCTGCTATACATTTGTAGACAGCAAGGGCAAGATGGTATTGCCTTCGCTTCACTAAGGGTTCCCATCCCATTTTATCCCGTAGATGTTGAACCATAAGCAAACAAATATATGCTATGATCGCGAAATGTACTTTTAATTCCTACTCCATATGCCAAAGATTCTCTACACCAAAATATGACACTCTTGACGATTTTGTACGGCGAACGATGTAACGCTACTACATCATCAAAATCATAGCATGGAGAATAGCGCCAACATGCGTTCAGTAAGTAAACTCAAGTAGACGACGGCGTCTATCGCAAGCCATAAAGGCCATAACGTATTGCCGCAACGCGTTGCGACAAAGTAGCAACACGTTGCGACAAAGTAGCAACGCGTTGCGGTGTGCACGTCGGAGATTCTGGCCCGAAATCATGCTCCAGGACCATGACCAGTCTTATTATCTCATAAGGCAGCTATTCAATATTTTTCTACTTCAATCCACAACTCTGATGTTTTTATGATTCCAATCTCCAACTCTAAAATACAAATAAAATCATAATTAAATTTTGTTCCTGGAGTGGGATTCGAACCCACTACCTTTAGATAACAAGACGAGCGCCCACAGACACACGCCACGCAATCCGAACCGGCAGGAAGTCGTTCTTTTGTAATACTTCAATATAAACATTAACGGAATAAAGCGCACACATAATAATGAATAGCGCCCCTATGAGACGAGTTGAA
>JAMKCH010043155.1:0-29315 GCA_023653785.1 Ophioderma brevispina
CACTTACGTTTTTCAGCTGTCATAAATTCCCGGGCTTCTGGTCTATATTTAAGTAGGGTGTGTGATAATTGAATTTTTCTGGGGCCCCCCTGGAAATTATTAGTGTACCCTACTGAACCCAATATAAAAGTAAAAATAACTTTGAGGTGGGCAACCCCCCTTGTACGATAGTCCCTGAAGCGGAGCAGTTTGTGAATTAAGGCACAGGGTGCCGATTGGTAAGACTTGCACCTTGTATTTCTATAGGAAAGATTGAATAGTTAATAAGCTATCATATGTTGATTTTATGCAATTGTAAACTGAATGTGTTGAAAACCTTACATTCTAAATTGTTTTCAGTAACTTTCTCTGTTAAAGATATTAATTAGGGCCTAACTAGGCTTAGAGTGTCCAAAGTAAGCATCAAATATAAACTTCCCTAGAGTCTTCCATTATCATCCCAACTGAAGATATACAGTTAGCTCTAAAGAAGTTAATTCACAGCTTCATTGAGCTCAACTCATCGTCTTCTTTTGATGTACATTGAGCCTAGTTTTTAGCATAGGTTGTGATGTTCAGTAGCTTCTTGGATCATTCTGAAGCCTTAAAAAAATCACTTGTTTTGGGAAGTGAACAGTGATGTGTGTCCCATACACGCTCATGCGCTTCAAGATAAAGGTGTGCTGCTTGACTTGTCTCATCAAGGTCCTGTGTCCCCAAGTACTTGTCTACATCTTCATTTAAAGATGCCCACCCATCCTGCATGGTCTTTATTGCCTAGATTGACCACGAAACATCTTCAATGCCATTCATCAAACTATCTGCACATCCACTTACTTAAACATGTTGCACACACCTTGCCACAACTAGTTTGTTTTATGCGATCATGTATAATGGCGTATCTCATCAGTTTTACAGATGGTGATGTCACTGCTTAGGACACCCCATCCCATTCTGTTCAACCGAAAGGCTAGAACATAAAAATATCTGTCAGTCTTAGTTTGTTGAGGCATGCCAACCATCTATTGGGAAATGAGTGTTGTAACTCTGGCGGAACTCTGTGTCAGTTTCTGAAAAATGTTTCAGTATCAATAATCCGAAAGGACAACAAGCATTCAGGGCCCAATATTTCAATAACTCCTTCGGAATAAAGGTAATTCCGATATTCGAAATGCCTATTTGACATTTTTAAATGACTGCAAGTTTTCGAAGAAAGAAACCTATATAAGCACACCAGGTCCAGGCATGTCTCGCTACAATTTTAATTTTTCCAAATAAAAAAAACATAAAAACCCCCATGACTTATATATGCCTTGCAAAGTAGTATACACAGATTAAATACAATCATATGACAGTAATACTATGTTTCTTCCATCTCAAGATAATTGGAACTCGTAATAAAGAAGGTCATAAAATGTTAACTCTGACATAGGGTGTGAAAATCTAGGTGTGAAACCCCTCCAATACCACTCCCTTTTATTGGATTTCCAGGTTCCTCCTGTAACCCGTCCTTTCTTAAAAATAAGAATCTTGATCTTTGATTAGCTAATAATAGATGGATTTTGAAATCTGAAGCGAAATAGAAAACATTATTGAACAGTGTCAACTGTTCAATACTGTGACCGTCAAAAGCACCAATTAATTTTCAGTATTAATTAATTGCCACATGTCAATGCTGGAATTCAAATTTACAATGCTTAATTGGTTAATTAAGCAATCTCTCTTGACTCATCAACAAATAAAATTCACCATAATTACTGCTAACAATACTAACACCTACAGAACTCAATAGCAGGGTAAAAAATTGCTTCATAGAGAAGGCATTTCTGTACTTCAGATGCCAATAATGTTTGTCTGCACCTGAAACCTTCAAAATTCGGAACCTTGTCATCAAATTTGTTTTCAAGGGCATGTACATTGGGTTTATGCACTTTTTTGAAAAAAATCTTTTATATTTCTTGATTTGTATTGGGGATACCTTATTTTGAGGGGGCCTCACAGAAAAGCCAAATTTGCAAATAAACACACCCCTAATATAGTCTACTTGTTGGTTTTGATTGTGGATAATTTTCAATTGTTTTTTAACCATTTGACTTCCAGCATACATTTTTCAGCAATTTGTTGTAATGTTGGTCCGAACAAACCTAAACAGCCTATAAGATATTTTTGTTTTTTTTGCAGCAAGTAAAATTATTAAAACAGACATTGGCTTACCGTAACCAACATATTGACCTGCATCTTTAACAATTAACACCATAGCATCAATGATGCAGTGGCCTATTATAGCTTTATTTTGTAAAGCTACTTTCGCTCATAAAAAAAATTTTAGCCTTTCAACTGATATCAAAATTTTGATCACATTTGGTAAAATTTTGGTTCCCTGGGGATGAGGCTATCAGTGATGAATTATGAACTAAGAAGTCCCACAGTTCTAAAGTTACTTTCTTGAGAATACCAGCAATATCTTTATTCTCTAAATCTGTCTTTTCCAAGCTGGAAGGTAAGTACTGGTTGACTCACTTGTATATGTGTTTTGGATGTATCACACTAATTTATGCAGACTAATACGTTTATTAATCTAAGGATTCCCCTAAATCATTACATTTGTTGGAGTATTGCAAAGGTTTGACAAAAGACACAGGAACATGAAACCATAGATATGTGACAAATCCACCATATGGGTGCCAACATTAACACAGTGTGGTTCTTGGACGCCTAGTTTCAATCTGCCATTGTTGTTTGTGAATGGGGCCAAGGTGACATTGGGATGTCATGGAGGTGACATTGGGTCACCGATGTCACAGGGGTCCCGATGTCACATTGGTGACGAGGGGATCTGGGGTCATTGAGGGTCACCCGGGGTCTCGCTGTCACACGGGTCACCGAGCTCATGTTGTCACAGAGGTCACTGGAGTCACCAAGTCACAGGGGTCACCAAGGTCACATGGGGTCATTAAATGGGGTACCCAACGCGTCCCATTTGGTCACCCCAAGTCACAAGGGTCCCCAGGCTTATATTGTAATAGACATTTTTAACGGACAAAATATCAAATGCGATTTCCTCAAAACAACGTTTTACATTTACTGTGTATCCCCGCCTTGGCCGGAACAATGATTACTCAAAAAAGTATTAATGGTAGAGCCTCCAAATTTGGACTGAAACTTGTTGAGGTGTAGGGCTTCAAACTGTACTAGAATTAAATTACTTGAATCTTGGGAACATACCTGTTGCAACATGGTAACCTAAAACAATAATTATTGACATTTTTGATTTTGACCCTTTGACCTTTCAGTTGACCCCCAAATGTCATTCATTTTTTTAATTCTAGTACAGAATCAAGCTGTCTCTACCACATTTGTATTTTTTAGTTCATTCATAAATAGAGCATTTATTTTTGAGTATCATGTCCCAACCGTCTCTTCTTTAAATTTTACCAAATTCAATATGTCCGCTTTGCCATGAGCAAACGGGTCCATGAACCAATTTGTTTACGCATATTTTAGAGAAGAGTAATGTCCAAGGTATTATTAAATCTAATACAAGCTACATGTAAAGAATCTAATGTACATGCATCAATAAGATCATGACCCTCCAAAACAGTGGGGGATACCACCTTATAATAACAAGTAAAATGGGGCGTTGACGACTTCCTAGTTCTTGTTGTGCGCATCTTGAAAGAAAACAAAAACAAAAAAACAACCCTGTAACCACTGAAAATCAACTTGAGTTACATCCACTATGACAGGTGTCATGGAGAACTTAAAGGGGAGGTCCGATTTGAGGATAGGACGTTTTCAATTTCTTAATAGATTGGCCTCACTCCAAAACCCCACCTGCTACATTTTCACACAGCATATTTCAATCCGTTTTGATATGAGAGTAAAACGATGATTTTTTAAACCCTATATACTGTGTCAAGTAATATTGGCGACCAAATGGGGCACATTTTCGCTATAACTTCCAAACCAATTCTTTTGGCTCAAGATTTCATCAGGGTAAATGAAAAAATAGTAGTTTCGTCTGATACCAAAATATTGACCACTTCGGTCAAAGCTGGGCTTCTGGGAACGAGGCTATAGTGATCGGGCCATATGGACCTTTAGAAGCCATAAAGTCAGGTGTCCTTTAATGCCTAATATTCAGTAACATGGCTATACTGAGGCAAAATTTGAACAAAATAAAGAGGTAAAGATAAAGAGACAGGAGAAGAGATATGAAGCAAGCAATAAACATGCTTTGATTGTGTATTCAGTCAATCAATCTTGGAACAACTTATATTGTGGTGTTATTTACGAAATCGCCTTTGTTCTCAAAACCAATGAAAAAATAGCATTTACAGCATCTGATTTGGTTGTTGCAATCCAGTGATATCACTAATTTTCTACTAGGGTAAAATACCAATTGAGCCACTTTTCACAGAATGGGATAACTTAACACAATCAAATCATGCATGCTGATACAACACATTTTTTATTCGAAAGAATTCATCCATCACACAATTATGCTTAATCTTTTTTCTTAAGACTTCATATCAATGTTTGTATGTTTCTTTTCTCAGAGTAAACATTATAATAAACATTCTAAAATGGCTTTCTACATGTAAATAAGTTTAATTCTAAATTCTAAATAAAGAGATCACACTCAGCTGGAAACATATAGACATATCAAACTATCTTGCATAAATAATACACCTTTTTAAGAGTTTTGGAAAAGTAACTTCTGTTCTTGAAGCAAATTGAAAATACAAATAACCATAGTTCTGTAATCAAATTGAAATTGCACATTATAAATGGAACGCTTTCGATGTGCAGTTGCAGGTTCTGAACACAGCTGTTTGACCCCATGCAAATTGTCTCTTTTATCAAAAATAATAAAAATCCATTGCGGGAATCTTGCCATATAGGCCTACAAAGGTCATGATTTGTGTGTTATAGCACCCTCTATATGCCCATTCTCATAGAGAGACGTGTTAAACTAGATTTTCAAGAAAAATCATATTTGCCCGCAATGAAATTTCGTAAAATTTACACAGGATGAAGTCAGTGGTAAAATTATCCAAATTAGTTGTCAAAAGTGTGTTGCCGTTGATATTTTATTTTATTCTGGTTTGTCATAATAAATGAGACCTTCAAACAGCTGTGTAAAGTAAAATCTTAAATTACTGCACACAGTCATCTTATCAAAGACATCAAACTGCACATCTTGCATAAAATTATATTTAGTTATCATATCATAATGATGTTCAATTACTTAAGGTGCTTATTCCGATTTATGTCTTTTGTGTTCTCTACTTGATATGAGAGCCTGCCACTTGCTCATACCGTGGGAAACAAACATGCGGTTTTAATGGTAGAAGCAATAATGCACATTGCAAAGCCCTATACAATGCTGTGCTAATATTGATAGTTTACCACTAAAACGGCAGTTTTGTTTATCTTGGCAATGAAATGGATTTTAGGGCTCAATTTCAGGATGACAATGAGAAAAAAAAGAGCCTTTTATCTTAACTGATATCAAAATCGATACTACTTACGGATAAATCGGGGGGGGGGGTCCCAAATACGATCGGAACACACACCTTCATGTGCCAACTTTTCAATATTCGGAAATAGGCAACCCTTTTTAAAATTTGGAGTAGCGAACTTCGGAATATTATTATTACCCCGATTTGGGATTTTAAAAATGGTTGACTGAATTTCTCATATCCTTAAATTATTAAAAAATTATACACTTCAAATTTAGGTGACCAGATTGACAACACCAGGTGAAGCGAAATGATTGTGACGATTTCCTGATGGCAGCGTAAAAATAATTGGCAACAGCGCTTTTGCTACTGGTGTAAAGGCGCTATATAAATCTCATTATTATTTATTATTATTATCCCACACTTTACCCCATCAAAATTTTTGGTGTCAAATGAAAGCAGCTGTTTTTCTCATAACCCCAAGAAAATTCAAACTGTTTTCTTTAGATGTTTAAAAAATGTTCCGAAAATATTGAATTGTTGTCTTGCTACAGCCCATAACTTACACACCAATATTTGAAGCACCAATTGTGCTTAAAAAAAACCCAAGATTTCAGTTGAAAAATATTGAACCACCGCCATTTTCGGTGTTTCCTAGCAAGATAGAAATCCTCTGGAAAAAACAATCTGGGTCACCAAACCTTTAGTACTGTATACGGTATTAATATATTCCTCTATACATGTAAACCTTTTGGTTAAAAACACCCCCCTTTTTAGACGGGAACCCCGGAAAAAAAACACTTGGGTACCCGGTATTTTTGTTTGTTTCTTTGATATGATAATACACATTATTATGGTAAGTGGACATTCCTAACTCTCTTAAAATACCCCTTCACAGAGTGGTACCCCTCAGCGGGGTGCACCACGAAAAGATTTTGTGCAAGTTTTAAACATAGTATTTAATTAAAGCCAAAAATGTGTAATTATCAAGACACCTAAAATCCCGAAAAAATATGACATTCCAAATGTTTGTTAACAAACACCCCGTGGGGGAGTGGAACTCGAAAAACATTTTGGGAATGCAAGAAACCTTTGGGAATTTTATGCAGACTTTAAAAATAGTTCAGGAATTTCTTTATGTTTAATGATGCATGTGTAATAAGACCATAAAATCATATCAATTGATATCAAAACCCTTTCAATAAAATACGTCCCCTCACCCCCCCCCCCCCCCCCCGTTGATTTTTGGATTAAAAATATTTGAGCTTGGATTTCTCATTTCCGAAAGTGTACATGTATAGTTACACACCTAAATCATGCAAAATGGACATCTAACCCGTTTTGAGATGAAACCCCTGGGAAAAGCATTTGGGCACTCCCTGTACAGCATTTGGGATATTTTGGAAGACTTAAAATAGTTCCATGAATTTTGGATGCAAGGGAAATTGTGTAAAATACAGACCACAGTCTGTTTATTGGACACTCCAAACCCTTTCAATAAAAGCTTAAAAAAGAGTGGAGTTAAGAAAAAACGGTTAGAAAAACGAACTTACCCCCACCCCCAATGATATATAACAAGCAAAGTGGCGAGTTAGGTTCTTACGACAAGTCCCATTGATGCGTTTAATATCAATGATATTTACACAAGTCCATGTGCGAGTTAGATTCTTATGGCAAGGCCCAGTGGCGAGTTAGGTTCTTACATGGAGTCCACGAGTTGCGATTGTTAGGAAATGTAGATGCGAGTTAAAGAAGGCGGGGGGGGGGGTGGGGGTGGGTTAGGAAAATTACTTCTTTCTTTTTGAATTTAGAAAAGTGAGTTATGCACCACAAGAAGATACAAGGATATGAATGATTTTTGGGATAGGTGGTGGTGTATTAAATTTGGGATGTGTGAAGCAGGGCAAGTGCAGCACTTAACTGTATGGGGGTTGCAAGGGGCAATATGGGAAAATCAGTGCAAAAAGAGATTTTGAGGCACCGATATTTTGTCAGATTAGTAATTTCGTATAGATTAGAAATGAAAAGATTCTTACTTAGATATGGCAAAAGAAAGTCTTCAAAGAGAGAAAGAGTTGATTTCGATTTGCTTCTATATTTCAATATAAAAAAAACATAGGCTGAAATTGATTTGCTCCTAGAACGAAATTAGAAATTCACAATTTACCAAAGAACATTTACAGCTTAATCTTTCAGATGGGGGATATTTGGGATGGAAAGCTTTAAATCAAGGGCAGAAATCGTATTTCAGTTTTTAGGGACAATGATATGTGAAATCTCTCGTTTGCACCTGTAAAAAGACCACTAGAGTCTGTGAGTCTGCTTACCAGTGACACAGTATTAACCTCTTTCATGTGAGAACATAAATAATTATTAATCTAAGTTTGAGAGCATTGTTGAGAGACTGTTGTGATATAGAACCTATGCAGCTTTTATGTGACTTCTATGACGGGAATTTTACTGTATGCTGCTTGACAAAGTTAGAATTCACAGAGTTGTCATTTGGCAAACCCACCAGAGAATTATGTCTGTCAACTTGCAACATCTCATACTTAACCACCACAGAAGCATTAATATTTATATTTCCTCAAAACCACAAAAAGAATAACATTGATTTTAAACTTGGGACATTGTGGGTAGCAAGATGATCAACTAGCATACAATATTGACTGCTCATGAGGAAATGGTGCAAAAATAAGTATACCGTGGTGACTGGAGACCCGGAGCCTTCCTATTTTCCCGAGACCGAAGGGTCGACGAAGAAAATAGGAGGCCCCCCGGTTCCAGTCACCGGGGGGGGGGGGGGGGGGGGGCGGGAGGCGACATGTATCTTGCACCATTTCACGAATTAGGGCGGTCAATATTTGTTTATATAACAAAAAACTCTGTCATTTGAAAAAATTGCCAAGTCTCGTCGAGATCAGCTATCACAGCCACTCAATTTATAGGTCAAGATACAATGCACCAACTGCACCAGCTTGTTCAAACAATCTTTTGTTACATGATGACAACAATAATGATAAGTGACCAATAAAAATTAACTATTTCCCCATGTTCGGGGAAATATAGGTTTTCCCGGCCCATTTCGCAATGTATGTGTTCCATTTTATAAAAGGGACATTCGTTTTCGTGCGAAATTGAACGATGATGTGTATTGTTATTTCAATTAAGCAAAACGTCATTCGATTTCGTTAAAGGAGCATTCGACCGCGTAGAATGGTTGGCCAATTGCGTAACTAGCTCAATCGATTTCAATTGGATTAGCTTTGCGATTCAATTCATGTTTTCTATTTCGCCATTGAGATAACAAAAATGAAAAATGTTCTTTTGAATTAGCAATATTTTGCGTTTAATCATATAGTCAGGGGAAAATCATTCCTTCCTCAGCATTTCGGCATTGAACAATATTATATGACTGATACATAGATGTAATGACACGTTACCAAACTTCATTTTTCCCCTGTGTTAAAAAAAAGCAAAATGTAGACCCTTCTGAAAGGAATGGATCATGAATAAAAAAATGTATTCATTTGAAAGTTTTACATAATCATCCTAATGACTGTAGCACAAAGATTCTCATAATTAAAACACAGTGGACTTAAAAGACATGATCAGTATCAATGCTGAGCATGATACATAATTATAAAAAGGAAAATTAAGAAAGTGGCAGTGATAATGAAAAGTGAAGATAACTACGGTGATAAGCTGAGTAAAGCAGAGAATGATATGAAACTCATAAGCAACTTAACAGAATGAAGTTATAGGCTTTAAAGAGATTTTTATTTGAAAAATGTACATTCTAATTTGACGATTCAAATAACCATGTGAATGAAAATAGCCGCCATCAAGACAAATGTTTAGTGTGTTCGAAAAGTTTGAAAACACGTTTTAAATTGGTCCAGATGTTTGAATAGTGGAATAAAAATGTGCACTAAATTGGCCCATAAACTTAATTAATAGAAACTATTAATGTGGTCACTCGACCACATTTGGAGACGTTTTTGCTCAAAACATCAAAAGAAAACATTTCATGGGCAAATAAGAAACATATGTACTTTCATCTGATATGAAAATCTCAAGTTTGATGGAGTGAAGTGGGTGACGAGGTCATATATCGGATCACCCACCTTTAACCTATTTTTTTCAGTTACATTACTGTACATGACGAATTAAATTTGCCGGAAAAAAATATAGGCCTATAATTATATGTGTGTCCTGAAGATATAAAATTTCTTAAAATTTGTTTTGACATGTTTTACCAAAATAGATATTTTACTGATTTTGTCATTGTAGGTCTATTAAACGTAAACGTATATTGTAGGTCTATAACGTAACGTAATTGAATGCATAATCGCAAATTAGAATAGCAATTCACGAAATTGAAAAATCTACCGTACATTGTTTCGCACCGTTCTTGTTTACGTAAAGCGAAAAAAGTTGATGATTTTTCGAAATAAATGCGAAATGGCGAAATTGAAAGCATAAAGACGAACTTGCATTACCATAAGCTAACGGTTATGCTGTACAACGAAAATGATTGAAGAAAAATGTAATCGAGTGCTCATAGTACGAAATTGTACTTAGGATTTAGACCGATAAGCCCAAAACGTGCGAAATTGATTGCCAAAATATTTTTTTGGTTGATAAAAGTGCGAAATTGGCCGGGAAAACCTATAGTAGCTTTTTATGGGAACTTTTTTAATTTCCCTCCTATGAAATTTTGGGGAACTAGTCTCAAATATTTTATGTCACGTGATATAGTATCCACCAATCAAATGACTGAAATATTTTTATGCGTTATATAAATACATTTATAAACATGTTAACCACACACAATTTTAATTGCTTAAACCTTCAATCTTATACACCGAACAGTTTTTGTCTTACTGAGCAATAACTTGGTACTTGGTAGCTTAATTTGGTAGAGAGTGCTAGCAAGACCATCAAGGTGTTTGTAATTTTTTTAAATAAATGTGGTGATCTTGTGAAATTGAACAGACTATTAGGCCACTTAAAACAGTTCCTTGTAGCGCTGTCTTTTGAAAAGTGACAAAGAAGGGTGGGTGGTTTTTAATTTTTTAAATGCATTGGCACATGAAATATGGCTGTTTTAGAGCATGAGCAGAATATCAAAGTGACCTTATTTAAGGAGTTTGTTCATCCCCCACTTTGGCTGGCACCTTCAATTGTTAGTATGGACCTCCTATGCCAGGTACGTACGTAGTTAGTATTGTTATACACTTCATGAATATTCAGAACATAATTATGCTATTTCATTCGCTGATTGCGATTACAAATGTTACTTTCCTAGGGAAATAGTTCGAACTGTTTCCCTACAACCTCGTCCCCAGAGTCAGTGAGGTGTAACAAAACAAATACTACATGTTAGCAATTCCATGCCAAAGAGGACATGACCAACAAAATTTAAAATGCAGTTGATACAAATAATTTTAGTTTAATAGTTAAGAGTGATGTCTATACCACTTGAAACTATAACAAAATCACATAATTTTGTTCATTATTAATTAGTTTCAATTACTTGAAAATCAATATGCTGAAAATTTGATAAATTCCACAAAAAGCATGAAAAAAGGAAGAAATTTGAATGTCTCATGCTTATATCAAGAGAGTATCAATTACTGTCTGAATGTTATCAGCATAACAAGAAATGAACAAGTATTAAATTAGTACAAAATAGTTTTGCACAAATCACCTCGTAGGCCCTTTATCATCAATTTAATCAATGCAATGCAATTTTTCAATGCAGAATGAAAACTACAAGGATGATTTTGAAATCATTTCATTTCCTCTGCTAGTACATAGATGACAATCATATGCATTAAAACAAATAAGTTTTCAATAATAATTAAACTAGCGCTATAACGAGCATCGAAAGTGTTTACATCCGTAACATTTAGGCTGTTACGGACATAGAACAATTGAAGGATTTAGATATTTATCATGTTGAAACAATTTCCCTTCTTGCATATTTTTTATAATAAACAGCTTTTATCAATTCACAGAATCTGCAGTGATCGATTTTACTTTCTTGTAAAATTTACTCAAAATGTCAATTTTGGAATATTGTAACAAATATACCAATGCTGTGTAACGTCTGTCAGCGTAAAATTGAAATTTGATCTTCCAGAGGCTGTATTCAATCGAGTGAATCATTACTGTGTAGTATTTTGCTCAGACAGTATTGTGCTGGAACATCATTATTTGAACCTAATTTACACCTAGTTCTAAGGAAAATTTAAATATCGTAACATCCGTAACATTAAATGTAACGTCCGTAAGCTTTGGGGAATGTTTCTTAAAAAGAGTGGACGTTGGCAAATTATTGACTATGTCTGTATGGAGTGGACTATTACTATTCAACATATTATAACAAAGTAGTTAAACCAGAAACTTCACAGAGTTTTTTATGATGTGTATCAAAAAGCCAAAAAAGTGATGTCATAATGTGTGAAATCCGTCTGCTCACTTGTGTGCTGTGGCAATTAAGTAAGATATCAAAAAGTTGCTCATGTATATTTTGGCATTAGAATGTATATACTACAAGTAAAGCGGAAAAGAAATTGTTACTTCAACTGCAAATGAGTTGTTAATTAATGAATGAAAGTTCTAAGTTGTGTGTAACTGTAACGTCCGTAACGATGGAATTGCCCATGTGTGCGTTTATATCGGCAAATGGGACACACTATTTTCCCGTGGTACTGTGTAATTGCAGTGGCGAAACAGGCGCCCCCCCCCCCCCCCCCCCCCCCCCACCCCCGACGAACTTGGCCGGGAAAAAAAAAACTTACAAAAACCATGCTAAATCAGCCGTTTAGCCCCGGACGGGAAAAAAATTGGCCTTTTGGACCCCCCTGAGAGGGGAAAATTTCCAAGAATGGGAAGTTGCCCCCCTCAGAGCGGGCAGGCCTGTTACGCCACTGTGGTATGGATAGCACCCCTGACCCTCTGTAGCCAGTACCTCAGGAAAATAGTGGTCCTATTGCCCTCTATAACCATGGAGTATTTGATACTCTCAAATTGTGGCATTCACTTTTTCCAATAGGGGGCAAATAGGGTTTTACACAGCAGTCAACTTTTAAAATGCTCAAACAGGTTGTGAAAAAATATGCCGGGTCTACCTGCTAGTCAAGGATTCCAAAAATTGGATCGTTTGTACCACTTTAATATGACCAGCTTGAAACAATCTGGTACATGCTGGACAACAATAATGGTAGTGACTACAATACCTCCCCCATCAATAACATCAATGAAGGTATGGGGATTGTAGAATGAGGCTGAGATCAACCTTTAGCGTGAGTAATTTGTGTTTAAATATTTGTCCTACAATAAGATTTTCAAAGAAAGTCCAGTTTGTTCATCAGATCTTTAAACCCATTCTGTGTACATGGAAATGTAATAAACTCCCCGCTTTGGACCAACATGCTACGGCAATTGAGAGGTTTGGCATAACTTACCAACAGGACTTGATTTAGATTACTTTGGCAGAGAGAGAGAAAGAGGAGGTGGTCTCGGACTGCTACTTCAAAAGAAAAAAAATGTTAACCGCCTTGTTCATCTCAATCGGCTTAAATCCAATCGACTGGACACAAGACTTGCTGAGAACAAGTACATACACCGGTATTAAATTCCAGAAAAGTCCAAATTTACCGTTTTCAATTGGTATTTGCACAGAGTCTTACACTATGGTTGTGACAGTTACATGCGAAGAACGGACTCGCTGATCAATGTATAAAAAACTTTGCCCCACATTTCAAAGTATTGGGCACTTGGACACTGTCTGACACAAAAAAAGTATGTTTGAGATGTATGAACATGGATTTATCTAATCATTCATCATATCATTATTTCTCAGGAAATAACCGGAGATTGGTAAAATTAGGCTAAATATAAACTTTTTATTGACCCCCAAAACCTGTGAATCAATGTTAGCTTCCCGAAAAAGGGTCGATTTGCTGTTCTTTCGTGAAAAAAGTCAATGATGTCCTCAATTACTTTCGCCAACGATTAAAATAAATAACAATCAGTCAGAACAACGCGGAGCGGAGTTCATTGCCAGCGGGATCTTTTAGCTGGAAAAAAATGAATAGATATTTTAGTGGAGTGTGTCAATTACTTCAGTGGTGAAACCTTCCGAACGGGCCAAGCTTGAGGCGTGTTTGAATTGAACACATTACTTCAAAGGTCCATCGAGTGGCCCTTGAAGTGTACTAACAATGAGCCGATGAATGAGAGTAATCCTGGGTAATTCGGATGCAAAATCGAGCCATTCCTCTTATCATCTTCTATGCTTTGGTGAAATTTAATACCAGTGCACATGGAACTCGATGCATGGCTTTGGAGTACACTATTCAGTGGGACTTGATGGCTTTGGCGTAACCACAGTGGATTGAACAATTTTTTTTTTTCGTGGGTGTAACTGTAACGGCTTTTCTAAGTCATTTTTTCTCTAACTCGCCTTTTTCACTGCCCAAAATCATTTTCTTCCCCAGAGGGAGCAAATATTACCACATTATTGGTGCCATTGAATGTTTTGGACGTGGTGAATATTGCATGTGGCGTAGTCAAAATTGATTTCCGTGTGAAACATTATGGAATGGTTCGTCACCAGTGTGAATTCGTCTCACATGAGTGTTACTTAACCAGCCGTGTGCGTAGCCCGGCTGGTTCTTGTATTAACCAGCCGTGTGCGTAGGCACGGCTGGTTCTTGTATTATATCATGGGAGTAGCCGCATGATATAGTGTCGTTTCCAAGTTTCCCTCTCTTCTTCTTTTTTGTTTGTACCTTTAAAATGCTTCTAGTGCCGGACGGTTTGTCCGATTGAGTCGAAAATTGGTCAGAAGAACCATTATATTAGACCAGGGCCCCTATGGCATGTACACAGAGTTGGGTCAAGGTCATGTTCACGGAGAAATATTAATTTTTTGTCCAAAATCTAGAAAACCCTTAATTCGCCTGCAATTCAAGAGCTAGAAACGCAAGATTGCGTCACGAAGGACCCCCAATCTATCCCCAACATGGCTGTACAAAGATAGGGATTAAGGTCTCTGAGCAGAGGTAGGGGGCTAATTTGTAACAAAAAATAGGGTAGGGGGTCGTATCGGGCTGAATGGTTACCCGACCCAATTCCGTAGCCTGGGTCTGTAAGAGTAGGATTTTATGGCCAACCGTAGCTCGCATTAACTTCGACGAAAGATTTTAAACCAACTTATTTTCAAGAATCACAATTGATATTATAAAGACCCCAAAAAACGTAACGCAGCATGTCTAAAAACCCCCATAAGTTACAAACCATTGGTCTATGCACAAAAACATAAAATGATATCAATAGTCTGTTGTTCTGCAAAATTTGACACCTTCTTGCTTCATTGTGATCAATATAGCCACACACAATTTCCATTTTACGAAAATTTTGTCACAGTTTTAAAGTTGCAACTGAAGGACATTATTACAGGTTACAATTATAGTAGGGGACAATGGGTGGCTATTTGAGGGGAACCTACTCAAGATACACTAAAAGGTTTGAGAAGGGTTTTCGG
This sequence comes from Ophioderma brevispina, assembly GCA_023653785.1. Lineage (NCBI taxonomy): Eukaryota > Metazoa > Echinodermata > Ophiuroidea > Amphilepidida > Ophiodermatidae > Ophioderma > Ophioderma brevispina. The sequence continues at coordinate 15,004 of JAMKCH010043155.1, forward strand.
ACAATTCGAGAGTGCTGATTACGAATATATGCACCAGCAAAATTGTCAGTTGGTGGAAAGTGGATTTTAAAGGGGCATTACCCGTTTTTCCTTATTTTTTAAAAAGATAGCTTAATGAAACCTGTGCAAGATCACTAATTTGACTAAGGGTTGAAGAAGTGTTTTATGTCACTTTGAGGGTGTGATTCAAAAGACACCTTACAAAATCACCACATTGATGGTGGAAATTGATTTTGAAAAGGGGAATTACCCGATTATTCCTGATTTTTTTAAATATAGCGTTATAAATCCATGAGCATATCCACATTTGATGTGAAAGGTTTAAGTGTTTTGGACAATTCGAGGGTGCTGATTCCGCATATGCACCATGCAAAATTGTCAAATGGTGGGAAAGTCGATTTTAAAGGGGCATACCTGATTGTCCTTATTTTTATATGTCGTGTACAATGTAATTTCTATTTTCAGTCTTTAAAGCAGTCAAAGTTTTACAACTATAGTACAGATAGTCGGGGATCCATGGGTGGGAATTTGAGGGAACCCTACTTAAGATACAATAAAGGTTGAGTAAGTGTTTTTGGACCATTCGAGGGTGCTGATTCCGGATATGTACCATGCAAAATTGTCAAGTGGTGGACACGTGGATTTTTAAAGGGGCCTTACCCGATTTTTCCTTATTTTTTAAAAATATGCTTAATGAAACCTATGTGCAAGATCCACTAAGTTGACTAAAGGGTTTTTCAAGAAGGTTTTTATGTCAATTGGAGGGTGTTGATTTCAAATCGACACCATACAAATCACCACAGTGGTGGAAAGTGGATGTAAGGGGAAAGTATCGATTGTCATGTTATTTTAAAAATAGCATTATCAAACAATGCCCAAGATCCACTAATGTGACTAAAGGTTTAGAAGTGTTAGGTGACTTTGAGGGTGCAATTTAAACCATACAAAAACACACCACGTGGTTGGAATGGAAGGAAAGTTGATTTAAGGGGCAGATAATAATTTTCCGAGTATTGTGAAAAAAAAGATATCAAGGGAAATAAAATTAATGTTAGAGCACATAGAGGTCATCTATGGAGGATGGCTGCCTGATTATCATGTTCATGTAATGTTTGTCTAAAACTGGTCATTAGAAGTAAAAGGGAACTCTTCTATTGACAAATTAGATTTTGAAAAATCAAATATTACAATAATTTAGAGTTGTTATAGTGTTAAAATGTTAAATTTTTTTTGATTTTTCTGTTCCAAATATTGTCCTTAGGTGATGTGGTCCAAAGAAGGGATCGTATGTTTCTAAGTTTCCAGAGGAAAGAATATTGGTTTTTATCTACTTCCGGGTACTTAGCAGTCCTTGTTTACCAAAGTTAATAGTAATGAAAGAAAACGTCAGGAAAACGTTTTAGTGTCTAGTAGGAGTATGTATTAAGGCTTTTTAAAGGGGGTGGGGTGTATAAATAGCAATCAAACAAATTCTTTAGACCAATCAAAATGGCAGGTTTTTAAAAAAATGCAAAACTTTGTGTGATCCCTATTAAAAACGGGACGATCCCGGCTTTTCCATGCACCCCAATTTCTGAAGAAAATGGTACCCTCGGACAAATTAACACTACACTTCACCAGCTCATTATTGGTTTACGTTTGTAAATTTTAAAAAACCTAATATTTACGACAGGGGAATAAGGTGTTACATTATTCAACGAACTTATTCTTTTCCCACCTTTAGAGAGATTATCTGGTTTAAGAACTATTATAAATGCATTTAAAAATTCATCATTTCGAAAAAACCAAAGGGCAATATAAAGATATGATCCAAACAGTGACGTAACCAGAGGGGGAAGGGGCAACCCCAATCCTTGGAGAATGTGTGTTTTGACCACCCCCCCCCCCATGCTCTTGCCCCTCCCTGCCTGCTCCATCTCCAAACGAATGTCTGGTTACACCACTGATAAAAAAAGGAATCTCAAAAAGTTCCAGCCTGAAAAAATTTTGGTTTGATTAGTTCTCAAGATAGGTTCCACTGAACAATAAGTCAGCAAAACAGATTGCCACGGAGGAGTATGATGTTCTTAAGGCTCATTCAGTCACACAGCCGATTTATTTGCAGAAAACCAACTTCCCAAGACTGCTCAAAAAGAACTGGTTGCCGATTGGCAATTTTCAAAAATCGAGCGTTTTTCTTTTTTAAGTAGTTTGGGCAAGGTCTTGCACTGTCCTGTACAGTCTTCTGCACTCTTACCGATTATTTGCTCGAAAACGCTTCCGACTGTTCAAAACTGGTGGCCGGTTGGGCCATTCATTTTTGAAAATCGTGGAGTAAAGTAATTTACTTTTCAGGTTAGAGCTTTTTTAGCCAAGTCTGGGAAGTGTCCTGTACAGTTTTTGCAAATTTGTTGAAAAAAAAAACGCCAAAATTTTTCTTGCAGCTTATTAAAAAATCGTGGACGGGTTTTGGGAATCGGGCAAGTTTGTGACAAGCAAAGGTCAGAAATTGTGCTATCATGTAAGTTTTGCGACTGATGGGAAATGGAAATGATGAAACAAGTGTCATGCTGTCTGTTGATTTTCTGATGCTTGGCCGCCTACTGCTAGCGGTGAGCATCTCTTGTCTTGTAAGTTTTATAAGTGAAACAAGACTGTGCAGCCGATTTTGAAAAAAATGTGGTCTTGTGTAGTTGGGTAGAGGTCGGGTCGCGTTGCGGGTTGTACTTTTATGTGAATGTACATTTCTTCGCGTCAACAACTCGGTGAACAATCGATGAGCAGTCTTGACAGCGACAGTCACAACTTGTGCCGTCGTTTCAAGGTCTTGTGACTGATCGGGAGCGACAAGTGGCAGTAGCCAATTAAACATGATTGATCTTGTTGATTTCATGCATGATGCTGTCGCCTATTGCTAGGTCGGTCAGCAACCCTGTCTCGTGGACGACGGGGAAACTCGCCTACTAATCAGACCTGGTCGGGATTAAAACTTGTAATTTTGGACAAGTTTGAACAAAGACTGTAGCGATGTTGAGAAAAAAAATGCGGTTCTTGTGTAGTAGGGAAGAGGTTGGGTCGGGGAGCTGTCTCTGTGTGACCGTTACCTTAGGTGGCAATGGAAATCGCCAAATGCCCAAATAGAAGCACTCGGGTCCTATCTCCCCCCCCCCACCTGACTAAGACGAAATGGTATGTATGTAGCACAATGAATGCTATGATTTCAGATTGAAAAGCCTGTTGCCCAAACAATTTATGTTTGTACTTATCATTCCATATGAAATACCGATGGACAAGTCTGAAGTCGCTGCTAAAAAACCAGTTTCTGCCTGGTGCCAGATCAGAGGACACCTGCAAAATTAAGGCCATAAACATTAAAAGAATATTTTTAAATAATTGAAAAGTTGTTTTCGGTGGTGGTGGGGGTGGGGGGGGACTCAAGATAGACCCTGGTTTTCTACTTTTTTTGTATACAATGACCCCCTTTTTGTGATGCCTGTCTTACCTTTGCACAATAAACCCCTTTCACTGTGGTTTCCATAAGGTATACCTTTTTAAAAGTCAATTTTAACATCTTAAATTCAAAATTTGAACACGGCTACTCACACATTGTTGGAAGAGGAGACTTACTATGTGAACTTCAGGTGTTACCTTCAATGGACCCCTTCTTAAAGTTACATACTGAATGACAACCATTCTTATTCAGGCTGAGTACTGTGATATGAGATGACACTTAATTTTGGTACATATATTTACCTGAAAGGCCCCTGCTTGGTCCTTTCACCTGATGGCCGAGACACAACACCGTCAGTTCAGATAGGCAGTGCCCCAGACCTTTCAGCTGAGATATGACCTTGAAATGTTTCATAGAAAAATCAAGATGTTGTCATCACGTTATTAAGAGCGTGGAACTAAAATGTGCCCTCACTTGAAAGGACAGACTGGAGTCAATACTTATTTGACTTGTCAAATGAGAACTTATAGTTTCTGAAAAGAAATTATTAGTGCTACTATTACTCGTACTGATGCTGCCATGTTACAAAGGGTTCCCTCAAGTGTGTAAAGGTTATTTAAGGTGCAATCATATCCACCCACGTGTGCTTACTCCTAGCTCTTAAATCAGGTTAGTACCACTTTAATTATTTAGCGGTTTGGTTTCAAACATTTTAGTAAAAAATCAAACAAAGTTAATATCCTGACCTTTTTTTAGTGACATTGACATTTCTTGAAGATCTTGCAACTTGTATCGTATTAAAAAAGCTATGTTTATCATAAAAATCGGGGTGTGTCCCTTCAAACAAGAATTTGACACTTTCACCAAATTATCAAGTTTGCATGCAGAAGATTGAACATCAGCACCTTCGAATTGATCTAAAGCACCTCTCAGATCTTTTAGTGTATCCTGAGTAGGGTTCTTCAAAACCTTATTTTGAGTTTTAGCTCGGATGGATCCACTGTTTAATACACAACCACGCATAGGCCCATATGGCCTGCATTAAGTGACAACACTGCAACGGGAAGAATGCGGTCTTACTGAGGGAAAATATTGGCTATACCTTTTATTGCAAACTTTGAAAAGCGGGGAGATTTTCTTATCATGGGTATTGTGTTGGCATTTTGATCGCAATGGGGCAAGAAGGGTATAAAAAATTAGGAAGTAGAAAACGAAATATTGATCGAATTTCATGTTTAGGCAAAGGACCATTGGTTTGTAACATATAGGGGTATTTAGACACGCTGCGTTACTTTTGGGGGGGTCTTTAGAGTGTTTGCGCGATTATCTTAGAGCCGTCAGGGAGGGTTTATGGAGTTGCCGGGACATGGGGAACCTACTTTATCAATAGATGCTGACGTGTTCTTTTTAGGGGTTTACGTATGATTCGGATCGTTCCCTGGTACGCTTCGAGGTTTGAGTCGTCCTTTCAATGCTTAAATCAAGGATAGACTAATCTGGCACCGACCATACCCCAATTCACAGAGATGGTGTACCAAGCGTTGTGAAATAAAGTATTATTGCTGCTATAAAGCAATGCATTAATGCACATCAGTTTCGCATAGCGCGAATGGGTACCACATTTCGGTATGATTAGCTCTCGGTCACAAAACAAAACAAAACAGTCATTACAAAGTCGACTGTCGTAGTCCTCTTCTTCCTGTCAAAACGTACTCTCCTACAGATATATGTCTGATCTTGTGACACATGTATGTGGTGTAGTTGACACCCCCTACACAAATTACTTAATGAAATCTATGATCAACGTTCATTTGGGGTCACAAGGGTCAATAAACCTGATTTCACTAAAAATTGCTACCTCTTTTAAGCTTACATAGTTGAACACGGACTCTGTGTGTGTTGTACTTTGAAACCCCTCCCAAAGTTACGTAATGAAATGACGATTCGTGTTTTAAAAGTCATTTAGGGGCAGTTCGCCCGAGTTTAAACTATTCTAAAAAAATCATATCTGCAATATGCAAGGGTAATACATGATGTACGTGCACAGAGTATGTTATAAATTCCATACAAGTAAGGAGAGGGTCATCAGGGGTCAAAGGTTACAAAAATTTTAAAATGGTCATAAGTGAGCTGAAATTTTACTGAAATGATCCTTGGACATTATAAAAATGTTGAAATATTTTGAGGTCAAAGGTCAAGGGTCACATTTTCAACAAATGCTCCGAATATTTTGCTTGAAATTTACTGACATTCTAAACATGTTGATTATATTTTCGAGGTCAAAGGTCAAAAAAAAAAGGTGGTGTTACGGTCACCTTGACCAAGTCCAAAAACCACCTATAAACTACGATTCAAACTCCTGAATAAAACTAGACAATACACTGGAAACTTGATTACTAATTTAAAACAAGGTATTTTAAATGTGTGTCTAAATCAATCTAGCAATCAAACATCACTTAGGTATCATCAATACTCAAAGATTGAATATATAATCAAGTTTTAATTAATGAACTAATAAAAAACTTACTAACTGGTGTGTGCCGCGACCGCGGGCTGCAGGCGCGGATTCTATTAGAGCATAACGTGCAAAGAGTCCTGGCGAATATTCCAGCGCAAAACTTCATTACCAGTAGTGGGACGTGTCCACGGAACGACGGGTCTTACTGAAGAAAGAAAACCAGCTACTAATGACTCCCGATGCTCGAGGTCGATAAATATCAAGTCCAAGAGGCTGTAGCTTGTTTATCCTTGGATAATAAAGAAGGCCACGAAATGCGGGAGGAAAAACGAAGACGGCTTATACAATCGGACAAAATGCGGGAGCTGAGACTACTATGACGATGTCCACTATGTGGAAGATTTGTACTGGCAACTGGAAACTTGCAATAACTTGTAGCAAAAATGTTAAGATAACGATGCTAATAACTAATTGGAGTAAGATGTGATGATACTATGCCTAATGTGCTCTCCAAGGGCTTTATATATACTCTCAAACAATTTAGAGGGATCTAGCCTCTCTATATTGAGTCATGTGATAAATATAAGTACCATACATCATGGCCTGGAAATGCCTCAACTTCCAGTAGGCACTCGTATGGATTTGGGTATAAGAAGCACCCCCCAAGGACTTGTGTAATCATGCGCAGTGCGCCAACTATGTCAGACACATATCACATTTGGCTAGGCTATTATGATATCCTAGACTCAAGTAAACTCCAGAACATTCTCTGCTGTTCTGTTGAATTCTACTTGCTTTATACACACCAGTTATGCACACAAACAGGTATTTGTTAGATTATTTAAATATATTTTACAATATTTATGTGCTTAATTTATGACTTAATCTTACTCAAAAGTGAAATAAATCATTGCTAATTATTGGGGCTGAACAGGGGTCAAAGGTCAAATTTCAAAATGACTCCGATTGAGCTGGAAATTTGACAGAAATGATCCTTATGACATTCTAAACATGTTGAAATTATTTCCCGAGTTCAAAGGTCATAAACAGGTCAAAGGTCAACTTTTCTAAATGCTATGATCGAGCTGAAATTGACTGAACTGATCATTTATGACATTCTAAATGTCTAAAATATTTTTCGAGATCAAAGGTCGTTTAGGGTCAAAGATCACTACCTCAACTTTTTCAGACTGTTCAAGATCTAGTTCAAGGATTTGATGAGTATAAAATAGTACAATTGGGACAGTAGGTTAACAAATCTTGTTATATGGCGAGTAAAAGATTTGGGTACATATCTTCAAATGCAAAATTTTTCAAAACAACATGAAATAATTTCCGGGGGGGCAAATGATATACACGTCCTTTCAAAGGGACAATTCTCTGTCTAGTTGGTCTGTTTTCTTTGTTGGCAACACAAGAGCTTAAAAATTGTTTGAGCGCCAAAGCCAGAGGGACACTGACCAGCATCACTAGGGTGTAACAGAATTGGGTTCAAGTGAATTTGAAGACAAAATATTAATTTTTTGGGGTTGCAAAAAAATCTAGAAAAATCCTTCTCCCGCAATCAAGAGCTATAAGCACAAAAATGGGTCATAAGGACCCTTGAATCATGCTTCATATCGGTTGTACACAGACAGTGTTTCAAGGCCACCTGGGCAGAGATAGGGGGCATTTTGTGCAAAATCGGGTGGGGGGGTTCGGTTTTCGCTCACTTCGCTCGCCCTGTCTTACGCCAGTATGAATGCATCTATAGCACAGCTGTTAAGCTCAACAATCGTGCACTTTGTGGTAAAAGTATGAAACTTCCAAATTGTTTATACAATGTATGTAAAACATTTTAAAGATATGGTACACATTGTACCTATTCCAATATGACCGCCAAAGGTCAATGCACTTTCTATACATGGGGTCAAATTTTAAAATAAGTCATATTTAAGCAAAAATGGTCTCAAATTGCTCATAGTGACTTCAAGGTTCCAAACAAATATATTTGCCATATCTAGTGCATAGCGCTTAGGTTGTATTGTGGGTCAAAGGTCAACTAAGTCAATATATACATTTTTATGGTATACATATATGGAAATACTATACTCGATGTTAGTAAACTACAATAATAATACTGGTGAGTTGAGTATGTGCTATTAAATCTTCAACAGTAGCTCAATGTTAGTACAATATATGTGAAACATTTAAAAAAAACAGTAACTATTGTACCTTTTCTAACATGGCCACCAAAGGTCAACAAACTTTTGAACATGTTGTAAATTTTCAAATAAGTCATATACATAAGCAAAACATGGTATATTAATGGTATATTAAATTGCTCATAGTGACTTCAGGATTCAGACAAGTATATGTTACCATACCTAGTACATACAACATTTAGGTGGCACTGTGGGTCAAAGGTCAACGATATCAAGATATACCTCTATTAGATGGAAATAATATACCTGAAATTAGTGAACGGCAATAAGAAGGGTAGGTTATCAAAGCATCAACAGTAGTTCACTTAGCAGTGTAGGTTAGTTTTCACAGGGACAGGGACACATCTCAGTGCAAGTGAAGGTAGCTTCGCTTTAGCTTTGTAGCATTTACTGCTTCCGATGTATTGGTCATTACAGCCAATAAGTTCATGGCAAAGCCAAGGCTAGGCAGATTGACAAGTTTAAGAGACTTGTTGAGGAGAAGAAGGATCGATCCTTCGATGCATAACACTGGACTTGACCTCCCAAGTGATGAAAGATGTGTGCTTAATCTATCTAACAGAAATGTGTCTGAGGCAGAAACGCAGACTTAATTTATCTGTTCCTCCGAAAGAAGTGCCAACATCAGATAAACAAAAGCAGCTCCTCGGATGTACGAGTTACACTGCCTGAAACGCCATCAAACGCAATCTTTTAAGAGACTTCGTGACAATGACAAGACTATCGATAGTCAAGAATATGGAGGGTGCATGGTGCACTCTAATAATCAAGTTCTATGGACTGCCCAAGATACAGAAGTAGCTAGAAGTGAGGGTCCCCCTACATCCTATTGTTTCAGCTATTGGCTCACCGACTTACAGCATAGCTAATACTTCAACCTCTGAAAAAACAGACACCATGTGAAAGCTTGGCGAGTCTTTGCTACCTTCATATCTACTTTGATTATCAAAAGACTTGGAGATGTGGTATCCTTCGATATAAAATCTATTCGCATCTGTCCCTTTAAAGGAGACCGTTGATATTACTATGGAGTCGCAACACTCTCCATATCGCTGATGTGAAAGGGATCTTGGAGTTTTGTTTGACCAACAAGCTTACTTCAGGTTTTAAGGTGACCTATACTCCCAAAGTGATGGGCTAACAATAGGTTCTCCTGTTCTCCCACCAGTGACTAACCTGTAAATGGAGTCCTGTCAATGTGAAGAGGAAACCCATCTGACGGGCAGCGGGGCAGCACATAATCCACCGCGCATATGGAAACATTATGTGGACGTCACCTTCCGTGTTACAGATTGGGACCATTTAACATTTTCTTTGACCACCGTAACAGTCTTCGCAATGATGTCATCACATTAACACGTGATGAGGAGACCCGGGCAGATCGCATTCCTTGATGTTTTGGATAAGAGAAAGCCTGACCTTACACTTGACACCAATTTCTATAGCAATTAAGACACACTCTGACCAATACCTCAATTTTAACTATCATCATCCAGTGTCAGCCAAATGATCAATGTTTAAACTGAGATGACTTTATGGTATATTCATCTCAGGTTTCAAAGAGCTGACAATGTTCCGTCGAACACAGTGGATAGGGAATGTAAAGAGACTCACGTCCAACAAGCTTTGAAGCTACACAATTACCTTTCAAAGTGTGTCCATGGCTTCACCTCACGAAGCACCAATGATCAAACTCCCAACGCTGTAGTTATTCTACATACCTGTTGCCTTTAAGGAATTTATATAAGGCCCTCTATGTTCGCCTTACTGTATACACTGATATATATGAATTATTTAATACCACCCACAGGTTAGATGCGTTTGGCCTGTTTACGATAAATAATTCAGTTCTGGTGATTTTTTAATCATCTAGGATAGCTTCCAAACATGATCATGATAGAGTTAGGCAAAAGCTAGGCAAAATGCTCATTTTCCTATGGATTGAAACAGGTGTGTCTACCGTATATCTGGTACTGCTGAGGCTATACACAGAGTTCTTCAGAAGAAGAAGAATATACGTGTGTATTTCAAGACTACTAATACTCTACAACAACAACTAGTGCACCATAAAAACCATAAAGACCATCTACTCTATTCCTCATGGATCATAGTGGCTTCAAATCCGTGTCCATCATCTATTCTAAACAGCGGTTTTCAGATATATGACATTGATCTCCTTAAATTGGTTAAGAATATCTGCAAATACTTCCAGCTGAATCCCTCTTTGACTTGACAAGGCATCACAATGGCTGGTATGTGTCCTCTTGACAAATCATGCACATCTCCCATTCAGTTTTTGATTGTTTAGAGGTGTTGGGATCATTACTATCTACCACCATAAATTGTTTAGCCATGTTAGTAAAAGCAGTGGGAAATAGTTTACTCTAGATATTCACATTTACTTGTAAATATCTAGCTACTTCTTGGCATGGGTGAAAGGCATGGGATGATTCTTGACATTTAGGACTACGGGAATCTGATCTCTGTTGTCCATAGCTGTCAAGGTTTACAACAAAATGCTTTTGAACCATGTCAGCCACACGTTGATCCCCTGCTACATACCTAGGTTTTCGGCTAGACCGCAGCTGCACGCAGCACATACACATCTTGAGGAGAATCATGGAGGGTTTTATAGAATATCAACTTGCATTGATTGTCATCTTTGTTCACTTTAATAAGGCCTTCGACTCCATCAATAAGTCTGTTTGTTCTCAATTGTGCATCACTATGGTATTTCAAGACCATGCAAGTGCTGTATACCAACTCTAGCAGTTCAGTTATGGTATAACATTCATTCGATACAACAACAGGAGTTCTACACGGTGTGTTTTTGGATCCATTCCTTTTCATCATCTTAGTGGAATTATCACAAACCCTTGCAAATAAAGATGATACCATGCCAAAATAAAAACGATCTACACTCTGCTGATGATTATTGCCTTGCTTTGGTCTTATTTGCTGATGTAGCCCTTGAACTAATTGTCAGTGCACCAAAATCGGATTTCTCTCTCTTCCCATCTCATCTCATCTCATCTCTCTCTCTCTCTCTCTCTCCCTCTCTCTCATCATGCATCATGCTCATTGCTTTGCTCTCTCTCTGTAAATAATAATTAAATAAGAGGTTTCACGACTTTAGGTCAACTCATTAACAAATATGTATTTCTTTGATTGCTGATTTGAATTCAATAGACCATTTGCACGATCCCCGAAATGCATCTCGCATTGTGCCCATTTCCATCCGGGAACTTGTACCAGAGGTCACGTTTACAAAAAAAAATTGTTGTTCGTTCCCGTCGCCGAACAGTGCCTAAAATTACAATACAAAGTACCTTTTCACGTGAAGTTAATCTTACAAAAATGTAGAAGAATATCTAAGGAACAAAAAACAATCGAGGCACTGGTGTTGAAATTCACGACAAAACGTGATATTTTCGATCGTAACTGTGCCCTACTTGTCACCTGACGGACGATTACACAACTATAGTGCAACGTCACAGATAGGTTAAGTTTTCTGGTATTATCATTACGCTCTTAACCGAATGTGTTTAGCCGACTTGAGGCTGGTGCAAGTTCCCGGATGGAAATGGGCACCAAACGAGATGCATTTCGGGGATCGTGCAAATGGTCTATTGAAAATTGTAATTTTGGCCGCCATTTTGGCTGCCATCTTGAAATTATTTATGGTTATGCCATTTTTTAATGCTGTGAAACATTGAAGTGTTCGTAAAATATCCTGTAATAGAAATTACAAGCCCTTTCTTGATGACCGATCGAAATAATGTAGTTAATACATCATGATTCTTGTCAAAAGTGAGTGAAAATGCTGTAAAAGTTCGTTGACCTCTGTCGGCCATATTGGAGGAGGTTCAATATGTACCATATCTTAAAATTGTTGCAAATACTTCACTTTACATCTGTTGAAATGTTCATGCTTTTACCACAAAGTGCACAATTCTTATCATATATAGACCCTTAACAGCTGTACTACTAACCAAGAGCCAGAGTTTCTTTAGCTGGTAAAGCCTTACATTCATTTCGAAGAAAAGGTTAAATCTACTTACACGAGGATTAACAATCGATATAGGAGATATTAGGAATTGGTTTCTAAGCGTACCGTATGTAAGGCGACAACTCCGTTTCACCTATAATATAGTCCTGTACTTTATTGTAGGGGGATTTATTTTTTAATTGCAGCGCTCCCTTTCAATTCCTTCCGGTCAAGTCGCCCTTGGGTTGTTTGAAATCGCATTTAAAGGATTATTGTCTGGCGAGTCCGGCAAATCACATGAATAAAACAAAATAAAATATTTTTACTCGATTGATGAATGCAAAAAAATCGTACTTCAGGTGCGGTTACATTTCCCGGGAAGGTTTCAATTTAGATGGCTTATGTATGGCGCTTCTGTGTTTCTCCTTAGTCAAGAAAATGCGAAATAAAACAAAAAGAATATTCAAGTTGATTTTGTAGCGTAGCATGGTTATAATAGATTACCACTCTTTATTAATTGTAAAAAAAATAAAAATGAGAAAATGAAAAGGGCAAATACGGACATAGGTCTTCTGATTGGTAGATTGGTGCTACTTGTATCGGTGCATGTTATAAATGCCATACAAGTCAATGGAGGTCATTCAAGGGTCAAAGGTTAAACTTTCTAAATGCTCCGATTGAGCTGAAAGGTCATTAAGAGGTCAAAGGTCATTTTTTTTTCAAAATCCTCCGATTGAGCTGAAATTTAACTGAAATGATCCTTATGACATCCTAAACATGTTGAAATAAGGGGTTCCCAAAAGATAAGTTCCCCCCTAAAATTCAAGGACATTTTATTGCATAACTTCACTTAGAATTGGATGTTTAGAAAATTTCAAAAAATTTTCAAGAGAGGAAACATTTGGCTCTCCCACAAATGTCGTTACCTTTCCAAAAACACTTTTGGCATCAACACACACTCCATTTTTCCAAAAATTATGTTGTCAGAAAAAGTGGCACTTTACCTTATTCAAAGGTCTAAAGTCAAGAAAGTATCAATTTACAACAACGGCTTCATTTCCTTTCTTTATATCCATTACGTAAAAAATCTTAAAACATGAACGCATAGGCAAAGAAATGAACAAACAAGACAAATATGCAGACAAACAAACAATGAGATGAGATTTGAGTAAGCAACACCACTCGAAATGTGAAGCAGATCAACACATAAAGGAGAACTGGCTCAACGCGGTGGAATTATCCAGCGAGCATGGAACCACATTCATCAACAGAACATCAGCAAATTGGTAAACAGCATGTGTAAACACTAAAATGATGTCATTAGTACAGATGGAGGAAACATTGACTATTGAGTCTCACCCTGAATGACAAAAGATGCAAAGAAAAATGAGTATTTTAAGCTTACACCTCATTCTTTGTTTTACTGCATATTTGTCTTGTTTATTTGTTTGCCCATGCGTCAATGTCTTAAAGCGGCACTGGCACATTTTCACAAAATATGCAATTTCTTCAATTTGCTCTCAAATGATAGTCTAGGCCATTGGAAGAACAGAGATATATTTTACACATAAAAATAACATACCCCAAAACAGATAGGGACATTGATATGAGGATAAAGACATCCAAGTAATTTGTAGGCCAACTTTTAAGTTTTCCATAACTTTAATCAACAAATGTGTATATTACATGAATATTTTTGACTCGTACTCACTGATATTAAAACCACAAAGGTTATAGACCGATCAAACAGTGTACATAGCGTGGGAAACATGCATACGGCATGCGTGTTCTTGTGTTAAACGCCATATTCGTCGTCTGCTGAATTTCGCGTCGCCGGCGACGCGAAATTATAAAATCGTTCTGTTTACCCATAAGGAAGCTGATTTAGTCTTAATCATTTCGGGTGAGGGCTTTTGTATATAAGACCCTTACAACCATGCAAAAATATTGATTTCGAAAAATCTTGAGGGCGCACTATTTTTCAAATGTGCCAGTGTCTCTTTAAGCTTATTTACCTCAGATCGCAATGAATATGGAAATGAAATCGTTCTTGTAAATTGTTAATTTCTAACTTTAGACCTTTGAATACGGTAAAGTGCCACTTTTTCTGACAACATCATTTTTGGGAAAAGGTAGTGTGTGTTGATGCCAAAGGTGTTGTTTGAAAAGCAACGACTTTTGTGGCAGAGCCAAATGTTTCCTCTCTTCAAAACTTTCAAAATTTTCCAATCA
>JAMKCH010043156.1:0-28545 GCA_023653785.1 Ophioderma brevispina
AGGAATGGTCTTTTAATCGGTAAATCAATTTTTATGTTGAAAAAAATAAGATGAGTACAAGCTTAAGCAGTTTCCTGTTTTGGATTTTGCATACGTTGAGTAGTGACATGCTATTCTAATTGAGACAGTGCGTTTTGATGTTATGTGCCAATGTTTGTATGTATGTTCGCTGCATCCGTTTCGGACAGAAAATACAAAATTACGAATTTTTCTTCAAGAGCAGATCTGGCACACATAGCCTTACCTTTACTTAGGCCCAACGGTTCAATGATGTAAAAATCGCAAGTTTGTATACAAGTCGGGGACGAGGCTGGATCGACAATGCCCTTCGATAGATCGCTAAGGTTGATTATTAGTTCCACGTTCAGCTTTCAAAGGAGAGAATTTACTTTTCAGTATATCGAGGCCACCGGACTCCTTACATATAAATGTTATAATAATATTAAAGCAGTCTCGGGAGTCAAAATTGCGAGTCTTTTTTATAAGCATACAGATAAATGATACAGGACTGACGGATTTTGTTTTACATCACTGATTTTAACAAAGATACAAAATAATTTAAGTTAGGCACATGTTCGTGCAGAAAACGCGTAGTACGTTTCATTAATATATAATGGGCAAATCAGTAGAAAATGGTATTATACATCTTCAATGTCACCAGTGTTAACACAGCTGAAAAATCGATTTGATCTGGGAATATTATACCACCTCCCACGCTCGTTTTCTAGGTCCCAAATATACCCATTCTTCATTGGTAAAAAGTAATTTTTGAGGACGAGTTTGTATGATGTCAGATTATCTTCTCCGCGCGAAGATCTAATTTAAATTGGCAGTAAAGGTTGAGTGAACTATATGAAAGTGACCAGATTGTGCCACTGTGGACGATCAATGCTACATCGCTGTGAGCAAAAAATCTGTCAAAGTTGAATTTATTAGCGGCTTAATTGTAGCAGCTGCGTTGGGCGAACAATGCCCCCAAATCGTTATGACACATTTGCACAAAAACACGGTCCGTGATTGGGGGGGGGGGCCAGGGGGCAGTTGGATTGTAGCTTGAATTGCAGACTTGCAACTTGAGTTTTCTTATCAAGAAGATAATTTATTTCTCCAGTGAGTGATCGCGTCGGAATATGAAAATAAATTCTGATGACGATTCCTATACTATAGTATCTCATGGCACAAACAGAACATGTTATTTTTAACTGAAAGGGTCCCGATGCGTATTTTATTCAAGATGAGACCTAATACCTTAAAAACAAATTGGGGAAGCTAGGACATGTAACGATGTCTTACTTAGGAAATTTAAAACGAAGGCCTACCCGCCTCTGGTACAAGTTAAGGATCTTATACAACCAGAGAAGATGAACAAACATTGAGGCGTTGGGCCAACGACACACCCGTCCATGCCGCCCATATGTCAAGTGGTATCTTGCAAATTGGTTGCCCAACCTTCACCTATAATTTACGAATTAGCACACCATTTAGGCCTATTATGAAGAAGCATTTCTGATCTAGTGTAATCGGGGGTTGTTATAATAGGTATATAATGCCTTTGTTATATCTTTGTAAGTCGTGGAAAGAAATCAATTGTCACCATTTATTGCACAGCTGTTTGCTTAGAAACATTTTCAAACATCGCTTTTTATGGATCTTACATAAATGATACACCAAAATACCTCTTCATATGATTTTTATACCAACCAGAGAAACAAATTAAACAGTTCAAAAGAAATAAATAACACCACCCTCCCGACAAAAGTACATTTTCTGGAAAATTTAGGCTCCTTAAACCTGTTACAAAATGTAAACCTGTTACAGCTGAATGTGACCGAAGTACAACATGCCCAAGAGAGGTTTGGCCAGAGAATCCGTCATGTACATATCGTCGGTGGGTTCTTTCTGAGATGTGCGATCGCATAAATGCGAATTTTGAGAAAACCGCGTTTGAAAGTTTAGTTACTTATGAATGCGGTAATTAAATGAAATAAAAAGGAAATGGTTATTTTAAGTGGTGTATGTAAGACATGAACTGGCTACTAATGACGGACAGTATTTTGTATTAAGGTTACCAAGAAACAACTGTTTTTGATCAAAATGGCCACTGAATGTGGGTCGATTGTTGTCAAACCCCAAATGTTGATTCGCTGGCTCTAAGGAGTCGAATACGATTTCGGACTGCATGAAACGCCGTTGATTTTAATGTTGGTATGGTGAGTTTACTATAGCTACGGGTTATGATGATGCCGATGATGTCACGATTATAAGAATAACGATGGCGTTGATGATGGTGGCAATAACGAGGAAATAAGGAAAACACGAGCGGACGACGGACAATTTGTATGTATGATCGATGATGCTACTGATCGATGATGGATGATGATGATGATGATGATGATGATGATGATGATCTGATGATGAGATGATATGAATGTGATGATGAAGACGACAACGACGACGATGACGATGTTATGATGAGTGAAGACGACGGGACGATGACGATGTCATTTGCATTGTGTTTAGTTAAAACCAATGCAAAATTTGGTACTACACCCAATTATGTTTTAACTAAATTTTGCAGAAAAAAACATTTTAAATTTTAAAAAATCCAAATGTTCAATACAGTTTAACCTCGAACACAAACATTGTAGTGCATGGTTATATAAAAATTAAATAGTAGGCATGTTGTAACACACAATATAATATTGGTTAGAACTGTTAAAAAATTGAGCTAAGAAAGGATATGTTAAAATGTAAAGGGAATATTCATAACTCAAACGATTTGGAGGATATCTAAAAGTGGTTTCTCTTTTCTCGTTTTCTTTAAAGTGTTCATTACAATATAGAGTCCTATTTTTAAAGTAAAGTACACGCTTAACTTGAAACGACAGCCATAATAAACAATTAAATGGGTAAATATTACTCATAAAATCTAACATAATCTAAACAATTTAAGACGGACACTAACGCTTAAATACAAACACCGTCACCACCAAAGAGAAAATATGTTATTTGTTCCTGACAGGGCGATTTTAAATATGATTGTTATATTTAGTAAATTTGAGTTTGCAGAATATCAAAGTTAACATCTAAGAAAATCAAACTTCGCAATAGTAAAAGTCTATTTTGTAAACACGGTTTTACTAAGGGGGGGGGGTGTTAAACACCCCGAGATTTCACTATTTAATTAAAAACAAATAGGGATGATTCGATGTTGGTTATACCCGTTTGCTAGCATTGGCCACAGTTTCTAAGCTTCCCAAAACATACCTAGTATGGCGTTCACAATGACGTCAAAGTTCACCAGTGGGCAAAAAAGTGGTCATTCCACGCACAATCAGAGTATAAATGAAAAAAAAATGAAAAATAAAAATTTGCATAAAAACGGTAGGAATGTTGGTTTTCATGCGGGTTTTGGCCCAAATGATATGGAAATGTACGAGTTTTTAATCATATATATTTAGAGCCATACAGTGGCACAATATTTAAAGAAATTGAACTAATAACTAAAGGGTAATGCAGTATATTTATAGGCGAAATTGTCCTCGAGGTCGGAAAAACCTTAATAATGGCACCCATATTTGTTATTTTTCCCGCCCGAGGATACATTATGGGCTTCCATAGATATTCTACAAATTAGTTCTATTCTATTAACTAACAAAAAACTGATTGATTTGTTTGTTGTATAGGTTTTAAGTAATATGCCTTATTATGTGTATTTTGTATGCTGATTAATGAAATAAATGATTAAGAAAATGCAATTATTAGGCCGTGCTCATTATTGCAAATAATGGGCAGTAAACTGGACAATCAGAATGATGGCATTTTCAATAATGGGTTATTGTAGAGGGAGTGTAGAACCTGACTACACCAATGGACTTCGACGCTAACCCCGTGGTTGAGGTGCACCTTCACAGTGTTTCGGCAAAAATTAAGCAGAAGATGTGAAATAATATATGGAAGACTTAAGCGAAAATTAGTGTTGTTTAACCGTTTTTGCGCACGAGGGAAAGTTTACCTGGGGTGGTAACACCTCCTCCCCTTGGTCATACGAGGGTTAAATGTCACATATTGCCCTCCCCCCCCCAAAACAAAATATAAATATGAGTGTATTTTACAAATTTTTTAAAAACTACAAAACTTGGAAAATTCTCTTTCAACGGACGCACACAGGACCGTAGGTTCACACGCACACAGTTATAAGTAACATAATTTTTAAACCCAAAAATTAAAATTGAAAATAACAGGGACAATCACCACCTCATGTATAGAAACGGTAAAATTTCACCGATGGCTTAACCCTCATACCGAGCCATTTTTTGTAACCAAAAATTGCCGCGATTTTCAGTTACTGAACACACGATTCCTGTAAATTGGTACCAAAGGATAGCTTAGAGATCTCCTTCTTTCCCATGGTACCCACAATACCCGTACATTATGACCCGTCCACATGACCGTCATATGTGAGGAAAGTACGAAAATACCGAATATAGGGTGGAAAAAAATTGATTTTTCGCAAATTTTAGCGACTCTCAAACACTTATCCGGATTATAGCTCTAAAATGCTCCCAGTATATAAAAACTAAATCATTTCCATCAAGAGAGAAAAACCCATGAAAAACTGATTTTCCTAACTTTTATGGCGAAAAATTAATTTTTCACTGTGTGTGTGTCTTGGAAATGGCAATTTTGCTGACATGAGAACTTTTATGACGTCCTTGTGACGTAATTGAAGGCAGGTTGGTAATCATTTTTGGTTATATCAAGGAAGAGGAGGGAAATAGCTATTATCAGGTACCAAAATGAAAGTGTCTGTGAGTTCCTGGTGGTTGTAAGCATGTTGTACTTCTCTTCCGAGGGGGGGGGGGTGGTTGCCACCCCCCTATCCATCCCTTTGGGATCACATTGTATCTTACCTATACCCGGTGGTGGATGTTTGTTTTTGGATGAAAATTAGCGAAAATTGTCAATTGACAATTACATAAACAATTTGGCCCCAAAAAAGGGGGTTTTAGCAAGCAGGGGAACCCTGACCGGGCGGTGGTAACCACAGTGGTGGTCCCCCCATCGGTAGACGAGGGTTAAAATCGTGATAGCTATTATCGATTTGATCTACCGAAGTAGCAAATCTTTGTCCCAGCGAAACGTATTCGTTACAACTTTATCTGGTGCTTGTTAGGATATTTGACACGCAAATCTATCGAATACGTATTCGATTGTTTTCTTGGGAACCGTTTATACAAATGCGTTGTTATGCGGATGCCGGCTATTTTGGTTAGCGAGATGTGACTTTCACTTTTATTTTTGGGTACATTAAGCAGTAAATTAAATGCAACCCAGAATCAACTATAACTCAATTTGACCAAAAAATCAGAGTCGACACTATGTCGTGACCACGACGTATATCAGTGTTTCTTGCAATTGGTGTCCAACATCACCAATAAATTTCAGGAATTTACACACTATTTAGGATATAATGAAGAAAGAACCATTCTGATCCAGTAATCTCGGCGAGTTGTTGGGGTATATAGGACTATTCTATCTTAAGTTATTATTTTTATTTTATAAGGTCGATGGAAAGATATCCACATTGTGTTTGGACTTTTAAAACCATTTATTCATTATTGCTTAGAACATAGAGCTATGCTTAGAACATTTTTCAAATTAGTAAGGCTTACACCAAAGGATACATCAAAAATATACTTCTCATGTTATTTTGGCACGCGAAAAAATAGTCAATAGCAGCAGGATAGGAGTGTGGTATAAAACAAGAAATTAGAGTTGTATTGTTCAGTATAGGCTTTTTTCCATACTTGATTGATTTCTTTCATCAGGGCTAACACAAAGCAGAGAAGATGTGCACCAAGGATACACCAACAACTCTTTACGACATCAATGAAAAACAATTTATGATGGATTTATCCATTGTATGAGAGGCGTGTCCGAAGTTGACGCTATTTGTTCTGAACCATAATGGTCCAGGGGAGGGCAGGGGTAAGTCTTCTTATTGACACAAGATCAATATGACTTACTATCAATATGGTCAATTTAAATACCACGCCACAATGGAAGTGGCTCACACAAATTCGCAATTCTCTTATTTTTTGCAGTCTGGACCATATTTTTTCAATTGAGCAACCCTACAATCAAAATTGGATTCGTTCGTTTCTCAATAACCACAAAGAATTGAATAAGTAGAACTGGCTTGAGAAGGCATCAACAAAGAAAACCCTGGACACCCTGTAAATACAAACACCCTGTAAATACAAACACTTCCCTAGTTTAGAAAACTATCTCCTTGACCCGACGGATTTCTAAGGTTCTTCACTAAAATTCAAAGCTCGTACAAACACTTTACCTCTGGAGAACAATGTGAAATCCTGGTCCCGTGATAACAATACTGGTATATGTAAATTATGTAAAGTTAATGTTGAAAATACAGCTCATTTTATGTTTTACTGTCAAGCACTTAACGAGATAAGAGATGAAGAATACAGATTACTCAAAGATCATGCAAAGATCAACTCCATGCTCACCATTTCCCGACTTTTTGGACATGGTTCGACCTGGGTGACTACGAGGTGAAACATTTCCTCATACTAGAAAACTTTTTTATTATTGATTCTCATTTAGGCGCGATCTTTGACAGGTCATGTAAAAACTACATCAAATCAATAATGTTATATGAGCTGTTCTCTCATATATGTTCATCGTTGCAGAGAGGATTTAGTGTAAATATTTCTTGTAATTTATGTTAGCCAAATCTATAAATGTTGTAACTGTTTGTGTTAGGTGTGCTAATTGTGTGCACATGTGCTTGAATGTATGTATGTGTGAGTGCAAGCTGATGTAAAAGAGTGTGTGTGTGTGATGTATGTGTGAATGTGAGAGTGGGTAGGAGTGCGTGCAGGCCTATAAGACGAATAATTGGTGTGTTAGAAGAATGTAAGAAGTTTTCTAATACAATCGTGGATTTTCCAATTATGTCTTTGCATATTGTACCAATACATGTAACTGGACGCACCATTGGATAGATGTGTGCCACTGCTTCAAAAGTGAGTTCCAAATAAACTATACTATAGTATACTTGAATGCGGATAGGCCCCGCCCGATCGATATTCTTTTGTGTAATCTTGTGTAACTTGTCTAGTGTGGGTGTATCATCAGTGTGTGTCACTTCACTTCAGTCACAAGAACTGAGGAGACGCATAACCTAAATCGTGCTGTTGCCGTACCGACATTTCAAGTTGAGAAGGGATTCTGTCAGCATTCTTTTCGCATGATTTTAAAGTAAGTCAAACTAATATAGGCCTATTTGTCGCAATGAGATTTTCATAGCACTGCGAGTAAGATTAGTGAAAATGGGCAGTGTTTCGTAGGAAGATGCACCCCCAATGTTTTTTTTTTTTTTATAACAAAGCGCTTAAGCCAAGGGCGTAACAGGGGTCACATTTGTAAGAGGGGTGTGGAGGTTTCCCGGTTTTGAGGCAGAGTTTCCCAGATGGAGGCAATTTTTTGAGGCAGATTTCCTGGTTGAGGGTAAAAAATTCCCCATGAGTAGGCAAAAAAGTGATTAGCATGATTTCAAGCTTTTGTCCCGGTTAAAGCTCTCTTAGGAGTTCTTTTAGTGTATAATTTTTAGGGGGGATTTTACCCCCCAATACTTCGTTATTTAGCTATAAAAGGCGTGATTTTTGATTTGTTCTAATTCCAATTACACAAGGCTGAATTTCATTTGCTTCATAAAAAATGATATATTTCACAGTTCTGTACCCACGAAAGAAAATTCCCAGCTTATCCTTTTAGATTGGAATGTTTCGATGGAAAGATTTTGCCTTCAATCGATCTCTAATTCAGGACATTTTACCGATTACCCGACTCTTAGAGTATCATTAGCGTTGGTTCGTGGATTCGAAGTTTTTCAAGGAAATTTCGTGTTGTGTGTAAGTGACTTCAAGACACAAAATTCTTAATATGTCAGGTTTCACGCAATGCAAATTCTAAGTACCATTACTTTCCTTAGACATGTTAGACTAGCCCGTCAGTAGGCGATAGTCCGTTGATATTCGTAGCCGTGATTGTTATTACAACATTTACAAACTTATATATTGCGTTCATATTAAAAAAGTCCATGGCCCGATCGCTAATTAGCCTCGTCACCCAGAACCCCAGATTCTACCGGAATGGTTCGCCATTTGTTTCCAGACGAAAAGCTACTATGTGTTCATTTACCTGTGGAATTTCGGGCTAAAAGATGGTTAGTTTGGAGTATTGAGTTGAAAAGTACTCACTTGGTGGACCAATACTAATTTTACACAGTACTCTATGGGGTTCACAAAATCACGTTTCTACACAGCAAGATTCCTATCTCCCGGTGTTTGTAACCCTGAGCTTAGGCTACTCCATGTGTCCTCTAAGCTGTACTCTAAGGGTGCCCCCTTGATGCTTATTGCAATGCAGTACTACAACTAAGTACTTGCCAAGTACACAGGCCACTGGGTGGATAGCAGAAGGAGCTACTATATAGAATAGGACTTTCCGGTGAGAGTTATTTGAGGAGCAAGCATACTGGGTTAAACCCAGTTTAAGAGTCTCGCAAATTGAGGAAATATCGAGTTTGAGAGTCTCTCAAAGCAAAGAAACCTCTAGTTTGAGAGGTTACGCAAACGAGGAAAATCCAGTTGAGAGGTATCGCCAATTCAATACGATTTAATATCGATTGGAGGATACGGATGTGCAATCCGACGAGCTAAGCCCCTTTCATCCTATTGTATATCATCCGATCCCAACGGAGTGTGAAATAAATCTTTATGTATTCCATTCTTTTTGGTTATACCAGAGAAGATCTCTGGTTATACACACAATTCGAAAACTACTCAATGTTGGTTTGGCGAGATACGGAATTTAACCACTAATGCCGAATGGGAAAATAATAATAGTAATGAGTGATATTGCAAATCTACAAAGATTGAACCCCTGCCGGAGTTAATTAGGCGTCCGTATAAACAAATGAAACTATAGCATTTTGGAACACTCTACTCTAGTTAGTTGTAATTATGATATTGAAAGTTATTTTATATGGTTAGGCCTATATGCTATACAGCTCCTTGCATGGTAATTTTGCATGGAACTTGAACACATTGCGGGTTGAACATAAATATTGTCACGGAAGATTATAAACTAATTTACATTTTGACGAAAAAAAGTTTATCAGAGCTGCAAAAAGTTATAGTTTGCAGACAAAAATATTACGAAATATACATTTTAACTACAGATAATATATGACATCTATTCACATATTTTGATTAATGATGAACAATCTTCTTTATACGAACTTTTAAATACGAGCCTGAAAAAGTCGTTAACCAACGAACGTTAGTGTTATTATAAAGACAACTTTGCTTTTATGGTTTCTAAACGAGTTTTGGGACACGGGTTGTCAAATTGGTAACAAAAAGTTTTTTAGCAACTTTTTTTTTTTTCTAAGCACATTATGGACAAGCTCTTGATCCACTATATTGTAAATTATATTGTTACTGCCCGCAAAAACAGTGCTTAGAAATTAAATACTTTTCTAAACACATTTTGACCACCACGTTTCTAACCATTTTGAAAATGTCTGTTAATATCTAAAACACCTTATATGGGTGATTCCTGTTATAAGGGGTCCATTCTGGGCATTTAGCCCAAAATTCAACATTCATTATTGATCTTGAAATGTGCTATAATGTAGAGGAACACTTATATTTTTGGACAGTCCAAAAGAAATTTTTAGATTAGATACCAAAAAAGTCCTATGATCCAATAAATTACTGAAGGTGTTTGCACTTTGTTGGTCATAACTGGGACTTGACTTGACAATATTACCACCCTAAAAAGAAGAAATAGAAAATCTTAAATATTTTAATGTGCATATTTGAATGTGATTAGGGACCCTTTATAATACCAAAACGTTTTGAATATCTGGGGAAAACGTCTGATACTAAGAGAAATGAAATTTAAATCAAAGGTCGTAATAATGGGACACAAAACCTTGCAAAAAGGCTAAATGTTCATTTTTTACACTCATTTATCACTCAATCCATTCTAATTATACTTGAGAATAAGAATTCTATCATTTTTTCAAGTGAAAAAGACGGGGGAAAACCAATTGTGTCATTTGCATGTTAGTTCTCCCATGACTTTCATATGTTTAGGGGTATTTTCTAAAATTTATTGGGTTGTCGGACATAACTGGGCAATGAAGGTTTTGGTTGTCCCGTTATGTCGGACTTTTTTCAAGTTCAGAGGTTTTGGTATGGTTTGGTTTTGACCTAGAAATGTACCAAACATGTCAAACATGCCTTTGCAGCCACATTCATTGGGAAACTCCTGAAGTTAATGTTTGTAGAATACACGGATTTACTCCTTTTGTTGCGTACATCAACTATGGGACATGAAAACGCTAATTTAACCAAAAAGAGAGTTCTTGTTATTTGGAACATTATTTCTTCATGTTGTTTTGTAGTAAAAATCGTAATTCACATTCTTTATCAACTCTTTGGATCATGGTTTGAACTAATAAACCACATATAGGCAATGTAACACACTCGAAAACAAGATTTGACCTTTAGGTTGTTTATACATTTGCTTACCAATGTGTTTAGGAATTTAAACAGTCAAATAAACCACTAATTTGCACCACGTTTCTAAACACTGTTTTTGCGTGTTGACATTTCCATTAAAAACATCCTTTGCACACTTTTTATTCATGATTTTCAAAACGAAACGAAATCTGGTGGTTTCTTTTGAGGAGACAACTTTTGTACTTAGGGGTTTGACGTGTTAGTTGATCTACGCGATAACATTTTCCAGAATTCACATATATGGTCTTTACAACGGTGCTGATTAGAATCTGAAATAAAAATTTGGGTCAACCGACTTTTTGTTTTTAAGCTATAGCCAAAACAAAAAAGGTATGTTTGTCACTTTTACACCACGCAAGTCTATTGGAAAAGTCAAAATTGACGTTTGGATCGCCTACAAAATAAAAACCGCGTCTCGATAAAATTTTGTATTTCTACATATGTTGAGGTCCCGATGTCGTTCTTCAAAATTTTAAATAAAAATGAGGGTCACCGACTTACTTTTTCCATTACACGCCGAAAAACCACTAAATTGGACACTTTTTTTCCAAATTGGCCGTCTTATTGGGCGGTAAAAAGAAAAAATCCGCGACACATTCGGCATGCAGCAAAGCAGAAACGCAGGCGTCGAGATGCGCGTTTTTATAAACGCAAACAAACGCCAGTTATCCGCGGTATCTGCGCATGATACTTCGCAGCTCAAACCTAAAATTCTTCCCATTTTCGATGACTGGGGTTTAAGGTGGATGCTGCAAGATCGTGTTCACTCCGTCTACGGTCAGTACGCGCCGGGATCTCCAAGTATATTTAGAGCCCTACGCACCATAATCAGTCCTTTTTTCGCGACATGGACGAGGCGAATTTTTCTGCGAATGCGCAACGCAGCAATATGCGTAATATATTGCGTATTTCATGTGCGCGAATTTAAAAACAAAATGGTTGTTTTTTTGTCTTGCCCTTTCTTCCATCACCTCTCCTCTTCTCTTGCCATTATTCCCCCCCGATATTGTCGGGATGTCAGCGCAACCAAAACAGGCCTATAAAACAATATCGAGGCAGGAAAAGACAACCAGCAGTTTACTGCACTACCTGTACATAGTTTAGAACAGCCCATTGGTAGATTGTTGAAAGTTGTATATAGGCCTACGACATGCTCACGTATGTTTTGCAGTTGTAGTGTTGTGCTAAGCTCCCATTTGGGACAATCTGATGCAAGTTATGGAAAATACCCGCCATATCAACGATAACAGGTCCTATTTAATTATTTATTTTATTTTATTTTTTTTTTATTTACTTTATTTATCTTGTTTATTTACTTTTTAAGCATTGAATTCGAAAACAAGCCCAAACATTAACAACAAAAATCAAAAAAGTAATAGAAAAAATAACGACAAACCCTAGCAAAAACAAAATTTCAAAAAAAGTGGAACAAGAAAAAAATGGAACAAACTGGTTATTAACTAATGCTTGAATCCGCTGTCCCGTCCTAGTCTTATGCTACCTTCGAACACTGTTATAGCCAAAGACCGGAGCAACATACGGTTTTGCAAGATAAAAACAAATAATAGAGCCAAAATGTTGAAATGCGGAGATATGCATTGCAAAAATGAAGATGAACGATTTTCATGAGGGCGGGAATTAACTCGTGTCGTTCCATCAGCGCAACATGAATCAGCGCCCCATATGCAGTCTGGACATCTCCTCTTCGCAACCGAACGCTGCGCATCTCTCTGTGATTGCGTGCGCGTACAAGTAAAAATTCGCGTTTGCAGAACCATCGCAAACCAACAACAACTTTGCACTTGTTTGGCCACATTTCGTGGCATAACGAAAAAAGTAAGTCCGTGACCCCCATTTTTTATTTTATTTTTTGTGACACCCAATTTTAAAATTAAAAATATAAAAAATTAGAAAATTCCCGGAACGTTTCTGCTGTGATCGATATTGGCATCATTTTTTATCACATTTCCCATAGAACTGTCGTACAAATTTTGGCAACAAATGTGTTTTATAACGTAAATGTCTCGAAAACGAAGTCCGTAACCACCCTATTTTTTTATTATTAGATTTTGAATATCCGCACCAATGAAAATACCCTATATCCAAATTTTAAAGAAAAATTCCAGGAGTGAATCTTGATCGTGCAGATCCAAACAGATGCTGAAGGTGTAACGCAGCTTGCGCGTAAACAAATCACACGTCAAACCCCTTAATTAGTTGTTTGAAAATCTATGTTTTTTTATGAAAATGGGAAAAATACCAGCATGGTAAGTTTTGAACTTGTATGATTGTTTCAATTCGGCAATACGGAAAACCCTATGCTTTCGCATTGCCTGCTCAACAGGACAAGCACAAATCTTCTCAAAAAATATTTTCCCGGTTTATTCAATTCAGGGTGATTTTTTAACAACATTGGTGGGCATGATAAAGTTTCAACAAAATATCGGTAAAAATGGGGTGCCCACTTTTCTTGAAATGTACTCGTGTCTCTTTACAGATTCAAATTAGGTCTTAAAGGAGGCTTACATGCAGGAACTTTTGACGCTCTAGAGAAAAAAATGGTATGAGAAAAAACTTGAAGAATGGCTCTGAGAAGACAAATGAGTCGTAATTTATTTATAAGACTATCAATTTAAAGCGTTTGACTTTCATTTGAAAACAGACTTGCGACCAGTATAGTTCCATAAGCAAAAATCTTGCCGGTCGGTGCATTTTTATTTAAACGCTTTTGTAACACATCAGGCCCGTAGCCAGGCCATCTACGCTAGGTTGGGTTCGATTTGTTAGTGACAAAATGGTCGCGAGCGCCAATGTCGCCGCGCGAGCGTAGCAGAGGGGGGATGTGGTCCCCTCAGAAAATCGGAGAAATTTTGTAAAATGAAAAGCCAAATGGAGGCATTTTTGGTGCACCAGTTTCAAATTAACCCTAACTAGTTTTGGCTAGTTTTTGTTTCTAGCCGCGTGGCCATATGTATCGCAGGGGAGTGTGAGGGGGATTGCCCCTTAGAATAATCGAGCATTTTGTAAAGCATTACAATATTGTAGCTCATAGTTCATAATTTTGGCAATAAACCACTCCTGCCTACAGAAATAGAGTTGGCAAGGTTTCTGACTATTCTTAGATACCCTCCTGAAGACATCTATTAGGTGGTTTATTTTAACACGGAGATCACAAACCGATGGACACCCTGTATTTGTGGTAGTATTTTGGCACCTTTCATCTTTTAGCACAATTATTGCAAAGGGCCATAATTTGACAAGTTTGTTCATATTCTAGTATACCCCTGAAAGACATATATTAGGTGGTGGTTTACTTTTACCGGAATCAACACGGATGGACACCATTTGATTTTATATTTGTCCCAGTTCATACTTTTAGCGGCACAATTATTTAGTGGGAATTACAAATATTAAGCAAACAAGCCACCAAATTGTAAGGTATTTTGAGTGTTAGTAGGTCAACGGTTCATTTGCGCGTGCATCAATTTCCATGCACACGGCAGTATGATATTAGTGACCTCTCTAATCTTTGTTTTCATATCAAAGGGTAATACCATAGAGTTTTCAATTAGCCATGTCTTAAGTAATGATTACAGTGAACATAAGTAAGTTTTGACATCACGACATGTAAAACACAATGATACGCACACAATTTTAAATATTTTTAAAATACGCGCATTCAAGCATTTTCTCTTGAAGTTTGGTGACCCGCTCCTATATATGCTAGGCTATCGCTACGGCCCTGCCCTCCCTAAAATTTTAAAATTAACTTCCATGGAAATGTAACAACGTTTGTGCATTTGCAACAAAAATACCTTACCCAATGAAAATAAGGGCGAATCATTACATGCTATGCTTCAGTAATTTTGGATATTCCCCCAAAATATTTATAAGGAATTCACAAATTTTGCACAAAGAGTACATTTAAACGCCGCACCATGTATTTGGGCCTTTGTGCGCAATATATTGCGGATTTTTGCAGTTTGCATTTGTTTTAATTTAATATGATTAACATAGATGGGTAGTAGAATTGACTCAACCACTACCTTTGCCAAAAAATAAGGAAAATACGAAGCCGATAGCGGATCTTGTCAATGGTTTATCTCTGAGTTGAAAACAATCTACGCAACCTTTTGAGAATGTGATTACAATAATAAACAAACGGGGAAAGATTATCTTAAATTAAAAAGTAAAGCTTTCATTCAGAGCTATTGGAATCATCGTAAATTTTAATTATTACTTATTCGAATTGCCAAGTTAGTATAGGGACTCAACAGAATGTGTGGGGAATCCGTGCATTATAAAAGCAGCGACATTGTTCAATGGCCATTTGGCAAAAGGTCCAGTAATGAGACATCTGATAATACAGTTCTTGTTGCAGCATGCAACTTAAAACACCTATAAGAAAATGATCTATCAGTCAAAACAAGCAAACTAATGTTTCACATGATACTACAAGTTTAACCTCCACCTTTTGTCCTTTACTAGATCCGAAAGCCATTGCATTGCGGAATTTTGTTTAAGTAGACCATCTCTTTGCTTATGTCGTCGGGCAATAAAGGGCGCCCGGGGGGGGGTGGTCCAACCTCACCCTTATCTGAGATCATTATAAAAGCAGACCCATTTCCGGGAAAGAATAATTGGAGCTGTAAAGTTTATTATATAGAGTGAGGTTTATAAGTCAGTAAATTTCTTTTTAAATGTGCCACATGATTCAATTTATGTTTACACTTACTGACATTACCAACAATGGAATTTACTGATTTTTTTTTTGCATGGGGCAAATGGCACCGACCCAAGTGTCAGCACCCCCCCCCGTTTTAGTCCCGACCCGGACAGTAG
Organism: Ophioderma brevispina; assembly: GCA_023653785.1. NCBI lineage: Eukaryota > Metazoa > Echinodermata > Ophiuroidea > Amphilepidida > Ophiodermatidae > Ophioderma > Ophioderma brevispina. The sequence continues at coordinate 15,465 of JAMKCH010043156.1, forward strand.
GACCCCAGATTACCATTTTGCCCAACATTCAGGCTGGACCAACTGGTCGAATATACTACCCCCTCCCTTTCTCCTTTACGAACTATTCACATAAAGAGGCTCCCTCCCCCGGTGACACAAATTTTTAACGACCAGATCTTCCCGGTCGGCTAAGGCACCATGTGAATCCAACCCCGACACTCGGTTGGGTTATTTGAGCACCCCACAATTCAACCTTTGCCCCGGAGGGAGCGCGGCGGCTATAGATGTGATAATCTTGACAGATGGAGATTTTGCGGTTCATGTGAAAGCCTTATGAAGAGCCCACTCTTGGTCCATAACAATTTTCAAACAATTGCACCCAATGAGAACAGTGCTACCAATTTACGTAATGGTTTGAGAACATGGCATAAATAGTTTAAGCAACACACAAATGAGTTTTGTGTAAGTAAATGATGATACAGTGTGACCCCTTCCGGAAGATGTATGTTCGCACACGTGTTTGATTACCCCAAATATCATACTTAGGGGATCTGTACACACGCGTTTCTACCTTTACAACGTGTGACCCCCCAAGCCTACGGGGGTTCAATTGTAAACACCACCGCTCTACTACAACCACGTTTGTGTGTACGAAGTCGCAACAGCCCACCCGTGCTGGTATGATCATTGCATACCAGGGGATTCCGTTCGCAGGAACATCGGGGGTAGGGGGGTCTGGTGTAACACGATGAAGAAATGTTATCGCTGCAGTACAGCCAGTCCTGGAAGCGTAGCTGACGCGAATAAAAACAATACAACTAACGTGCACGGTGTCGGGCCCACTTAAGGGCCGGTAAGTAGATGTTCTTACAGACCATATTTTTTTATTGTCAACTTTAACATTAATGTGTAATTTCAAGTATTTATTTTTTTTATCGTTTGAAATGCACACCGCAGTGCCTTGACACAAAAAGGGCGCAACAAACGGAAAGCCATGAAAATGGTGGGGTACAGGGGCCGCTTTAGGGCCTCTGGGCGGGGTTGCAGGCCAGAGCCCCTCCGGGGGTCCAGGGGGCGAGCCCCGGAAGCTCTTGGATTTAAAGTACAGGAACCTTCAAAAGACCATTGTTTGAGGGGTAAATAGCAACAATTAAAGTAAGGACCCGAGTGTAAAGACTGTTTTAATTGCTCACTGAGACGGGCAGTATTTACAGGATAAGCTGTACTGCCAAAGAGAATGCATTAGCGAGCGCCAATTCTTTAACGGGGCGTCGTGGTGCAGGAGCGAAGCCCTTCTGCGCGGGTCCAGGGGACGAAGCCCCCGGAGCTCTTGGATTCAGCTTTCATAACCTCAAGAATCAACTTTTGAGGGGTAAATGGTAACCCAATTCAAAGAAAAAAGAATGGTTCTAACTTGCTCAATGATACATTGATCACTGGGCAGTAAAAGCTTGTACCGCTGAAGGGGAACTATACACATAACATGCGCCAATGTCTTTAAACGGATGCGGGGCATGAGCCGAGCCCCTGCCGGGAGTACAGGGGTGGGAGCCCGGAAGCTCTGGATTTTAGCTATTACGAAAGGATTTTTGAAGGGTTAGATAGTAATAATTCAATGACGCAGTAGAACCTATAATTAGGTGCGGGGGGGCTAGGAAATCGGATCCCTTACCATTTGTTCTGGACCACTCAGGCTCCCCGACTGAAAATTCCCCTATACTGGTACACCAAACTTGGAGAATGGCCATGGATCCCCTCGGTTTTATCAAATTATTATACCAACCATGCGGCGAGAACAGTAATCCCTGTTGGACATTCAACATATGATTACGTGGTTCAGGCTTGGAACAAAAATAAGTGCCCCCTGGCACCACGCAGGGGAAGCCAATACGTGTATGTGATATTGGATTTATTGTAAGTCTGGATTCACTTTAATGCGTTCTGATGTCGTTTCTCCTTTTGTTTCATCTTTACTTCCCCTTCTCTCTTTCTGTTTTCTCTTCTCTTTCCCACTTTCTTTTCTCTTTCTCCTTCTCTCTCTCTATATCTTCCCTTTTTCTTTCTCTTTTTGAGGATTCGCTGGGGGGGGGCGGTGTTCCACCCACACACACACACAATGGAGACGGCCATGAATTGCATATTCACGTAATATTGACAATTTTTGAAGCTGATCAGTACGCATGGAGAGAGACTATTTTTAGGTCACCACCCCACACCATACAGTAACTGAAACAGAGGTAGTGAACTTGAGTAAGTTACGATACCAATATTATACCATCAGTTTTCAATAACAGTCACATCCACTAGCATTTTTTTGTTTGGACAATGTATTTACTGCCTAATTCTTGGTATTTTCGGATGTTTAAATAATTCGCCTTGCGCGGGGCATACCTTGGGACACACGCCACACCCCCAACTACTGTCTTGATTGTTTTATTTTATTTTGAATCTTCCCGAACAAGGTTCCAACTTCAGCCTCCAGGTCGTTTAATGTGAGCTATCTAGGTCTATCTTTAGCTCCCGGTGCCTCTCTTTCTGTAATTCGAGCACTATATCCAATAGTTTTCTTCATTTTTCATGTTAATCATGTATACTTATATTACTTGAAAAAAGTCGAATGGATCGTAACTGTCAGAAGAAGATAATTTCGGTAATCAGCATTACCTATACTTCGAGGTCGATCACCTGGTACAGGCACTCTATACTGGAAATGTAAATTTACATTCATTGCGACTAAATTGATCGAATGAAACCTTAAATGTTGCGTAGTGATTCAACAATATGTTTTAATATTTTTTTTGACTATTTGGAGAGTTCTTCCCACACTTTAGGATTTAGGGCCAATTTGGTTTAAAAGGGATACCGATTGCGGACGTAGGCCCATGATGGGGTTGACGGGGTCCAACTGGGACCGTGATGGTGACATTTCGGGCAAAGGCGAGTTTCTGAAAGGGCATCCATCATGTCTTACTTTCACATAGATTAGACAAGCGAATCGATTTCCTACCTTGTATTGGCGACCAGAAATTCATTAAAATGACAACGAATGTTCCCGGTTGATTTTGATTTGAAAGAATATTTTTCAGCTTTATAAATCCTGTTCATGGGGATATTGTGCAAATAGAGCTTTTCCCCATATGAAACTCTCGTGCATAGTAACCGGGCCGTAAAATTGCTCACGAATCAGTACCAGTCAAATTTGTTCAAATTTCAAAATGCCGATTTTGCCTCTAATGCTAGTGCTTGAGGTCATATCAAGACCTTGACTGTTCTTTGCGAAAGCAGACCCTTAATCATTTTAACGGTCTTGAAGATGCATTTGCGATGTTTCTAGACCTAGAAAAAGTCGGATCCCGACTTTTATTAGGAAAAACAAATGCTCAAAATCATATTTCTTTACAAATACGGCTTCAGTGTTACGCGAGCCACTTACAGGGGTATTTACTACAAACAATTTGTCCCATAACAATAGTGACAAAAAAAATCGGACTTTATGAAATAATTACGGGCGGCGCAATTTGTTTACATGTGAAGATATCGCTGAAAGTGCTAAGGGAAGTGAATAATATTGTAGACACCCATTCATGGAACAAACATAGATAACTCCGTCACTTGTGAACAATTTTAGGCGTGTTATGTTCATTTTTGGGAATACTATGAGAGTATGTTACCAGTCGTTGTAATATGATGATCAACAATTAAGCTAAATTAATATTTACGCATGAAAAAAATATATAAACGTACGATAAATGTCATTTCGGATTAATCAATTTAGATTCATCTCATATTTGTGGTAAGGAACGAGACAGTAATACAGCTGAATTTCGTGTAGAATTGCAAAAACAGCAATACATTAACAGAAAAAAATATTAATGTAATACGTTTTACTGTCGTTTTGATTTTACACTTTAACAACAGTGCGTGGCCACACGGAAGCGGTGCATCAACAATAGGGTAAAAAAACAAAAATCATGACAACACAATAATTTAAATAAAAAAAAAACATAACTTCTTCGTATTGGCAGGAAGTTGGGAATTGGTAATTGATGTCAGTATTTATTGTGTACTAGATGTATACATCGAATCACCAAAAATGTACCGTGAGTTCACGGTGCTTGTTCCCTATAGTTGCTTAATCTACTGTTGAAACGAGGGATTCAACGAGCTCGCATACAAATCACGATAAATGGTATCGACTAGGCTGGAGACAACACTAGCAGTGGAACACGAAGGAAACTCGCGGGGATGTGGATTATTAGGCCTATCTAGTAATCGATGAAATCCACCCGGGTAAAATCCATTTCAGCCATTTCTTTGACCCACTATCAAGCCAATATTTTCCTAGATAGGAGAATGGACTCCAAACGGGAAAATTGTTGGAGTTGAGCGACTCTCAAACGGCCACAATTGTGGTCGAGAGACTACCAAACGGCCGATTGGTTTGGATTTGAGCAGATCTTAAACAAAAGCCAATTCGTTAGTTTGCTTGCTCCAAACTTAACTCTCAAACTGCATTTTACGAACAATTAGTTACCTGTGTTACTTAGCAGTACCCAGCATATAGTGTACTCTGCAGTTACCTGATAGGTGAATGGCAGGTACACATGTAAGCCACCGTAGTGGAGTACCTCTGCAGCTACTCCTCCGGATTTACTTCACAGGGTACTCCCCCTAGCCGGCCTGCTAGTAGGCAAGGCACTTTGACCCAGAGGAGCCATCATCCATTCCATGTTTTTTAAATTTTATGCTCATTTTCAAGCTTAGAAACGTCTATATTTGAATTGCGGATCACAAAAAAACACATATAAATGACATTTTGTTGTAACACATAGTGATCAAGGTTCAAATAATGGATACAATACTGAAATAATCACCACAGCTCTAAGCTCATTGGAATGGGGAGTCCCCACGCAGGTACTACCCACATGGGGCGACTAGTGGTTAAGGTACTGTGTGTGTACATAGGCCAATGATTACCCCACTTTTGCGGGCGGCGATGGTACCATGCGGGTGGTACTCCGTGGCTACTTAATAGCTACTTCAAAGGTACTAACCATGAAGAAAATTGGTGTGTAGTTTTCACATCAAGACGGATTGGAATAACGGCGAGAAACCTTACAGATGGGTTGTTGGGGTGAATGCCATTCTATTAGATGAAAAACTTTTAATAATAAAATCGGACCATCCTCCATTAAATATATCGATTGTCGCACCCTGAAATTTTAAAGTTTGTTCAATCTTTTCATGCTCTTAGCGACCCCCCACCGGCCTGCCCGCGGGCCAAAACAAAGCGTTTACTTATGGAAAATCCATGAATGAATCCCTAATCATGTGAAAATGGTGTCTGATTCCGTGGATTTAAAAGTATTGAGGGTTTTCTTTTTATAAAATATTATAAGGTGGGCAAAAAAAATATTAGAAAACAAAGAGAAGAAATGCGTTAAAGTTCTCTGTTCAGTAGGGGAAAACGGAAAATAGTTTTTTTCTTTCTTCACTTATTTTGTTTAGTGCTTTTTGTGTTCACATTGTTTATGATTCAAGATAGCTATTGTCACAAGTTGATTTGTAATTTCACTCGGACTCGATTTAAATGACTCATTTTTTTAGTTGTATTTTCATGTTGAGTCTTATCTTAGTCTGATACAGGCCTACTTTTTGAAGTGCAGATGAAGAGGGAATTTATGAAAGACGTTGTAAATCCTCAAGAAGCAGGAACCAAAATTGACGGGATAAGAAAATTCCTCAAGAAGGCAGAACCAAAATAACGGGAAAGAAAAATGCGGATGAGAAAAGAATTACCTTCAACTTGTTTGTGTGTTTGTACAGAATGAAAACACAGACAGACAAACAATTAAGAAGCAAGAGAGAATGTATGAAAAATTTTATGGAAAAACTGTTTATTTGCTCCAGGCCGCAGCGATTACAATTTGCGGAGCGCAGTACGTCCTGTAGGGCGCATGAAAAATACGCACGCTGCAGCCATTTTTGTTTTTCAAACTGGGCTTCAAAAAACGTTCCACGCGCGCGGGGACTCCGGCCCCTCTTGCGCTGACGCACTCGTGCCGCTCGCTTCGCTCGTGGTGCTCCTCTTTCGCGGAGATAACTAACAAACCGATGTCTTTGACAAAGACTAGTCCAGGGCTAGATATTCTTGTAAATAAAGACACTATCAGTGATTCATCCGGACTATGAGGCAAAATATTTGAAATTTGCAGAAATAGTTAAAAGTGAAGAATAAATCTGTATAATCCTCATAAGTTCCTTTTTACAACTAAAGAATCGACAGAAAAGAAAGAAAACTGCAGTGTTCAAAGAATGACTCTCCATTCAATTACGTGTTGTAGGAAGGTCCGTTCGGACACTATGACTAAAAAGTCCGATTTTTAACTTATGTAGCTTGCTTCTGGCCTATCATTTGCAGGGATGTTAGGGTACTGTCATTGTACAGACATGCAAATATCTGATTTTGAAGATTTTTTTTCAATTTCTGATTTAGCAAATCACTGATAGTGTCTTAGTGAGCTGTTGTGTATCGGGGGCGAATCGATGCCCTTCGCCAAATTGTCAAATTGACCATACCAGTTCATATGCCATTGACCTGCGACCAATAATTCAGATATGACCATGGATATGAAAACTTATTTCTCTAAAGACGGATTGCAAAGTTTCGGATGAACCAACTATTGTTTTAAATCGTACTATACAATGAAGTCGATATTACAGAGAAGATGTACAAAATTACGATCATTCTCTTATCTGTCGTAAACAGCCATTTATGACTTTGCGAGTGTTAAAAACTTCTGAATGAATAATACCCAGCACACGACCGTGAAGTCTTTCATATTTAAGAAATCAAAGGATTTGCATGTCATTTATGGGACGAATAAGGGTGTCGAGGTCAGAAAAACTAAATAATGGGCGAGAAGGGCAGCCGAGCCCATTATTGAGAAGTTTTTCGGGCAGAGGATACATATGAGCCCATAGATGACACTGCAAACCCATATTTCTATTCTTACCTAAACTAGCTTCATGTAATAAGAAAAGCATTGGCGACCCCATTATTTAAAAAATAAAGGGGTAAGATGTTCATGTTGATGCAAGAATAAGTGTCCGAGGCAAGTAAAAACAGGAATAAGGGCGAGGTGAAGCCGACGAAGGAGCGGAGACCATTTATTCAAATGTTTTTTACTGCCGAGGGACACATTTTCGGACATAACATGGACATAGCACCTTTATTTCTATTCTATTCCCAAATAAATGAATAATAACAGATTAAAAAATGGCAATTTTCGTACTAAAAACGGAAACAGTTGTTACGTCTTTACAGCGCGCGCCGCGTTTCCTCCGCGTAAAGGTTAGCGCGTGCACCTTTAGTGATAATGACACGCGCCGAAAAGAATGTTCGCTTTGCATCACGCACTAGGGCGCAATCGCACCCATTTATCGCAGCATAATGGCGTAAACTACCAATCAAAGAGCGCGCTTTTGAATAATGGCAATAAAGGTAATAGAATGCAGGAAATGGGCAGTAAACATGACCAATCAGAATGCTGACATTTCAATAATGGGCAGCAGAGGTAACATAGACGTTCATTATGGGTGGGGGGTTGTCACTGGTGGTGTGTGCGGTGCTTATATCCATAATTTCGGAAAGTTTAGGGTCATTTAACTGAAATAGTCGTCCTTGGGTAGCCCAACTGGTCTAACCAATGAACCGATCCCGATGAAGGAATTGTAATGCTTTGCAATTTCAGCAAAACACCGCGGTGACTTGCTGTTTTTGAGCTGACCATGGCGCTCTGGGCGAACTTAAATAATTAACAGCATAACAAAGAGATAACGTCAATAGAGAAACACGGACTAGGAGTGTGTATAAACACGAATAAAGGTCTTTCAATACCTCATCACTCATGATTCCCGTGGTATCTTCTTCAATTGAGATCAAGTTAATACCCCCCTCAAATTACTTGTGCTATGCAACGTGTGCCCATACTCTTTCATTACATATCCTACATTATTCTTTCTTTAGATTTAGAAGTGGTCGCCATTTTTGGGTATCAGAAGAAAGCTCCTATTTTTCTCATGTACCCTGTGAAATCTTAGGGCTAAAAGAATGGTTATTTTGAATTATTATGGAAAATGTACTCCATTTTTGGGTCGACCAATATAATTTTATACACATACCTATGGGGTTCACAAAATCACGTTTCTTAGTTTCAAAGCTCAAGACGGATTGGAATACGGCGAGAAACTTTACTGATGGGTTTTGTGGTGAAGGGGCCATTCTAATCAAGATGAAAACTTTATAACAGGGTTAGTAAAAAAAAAAAATGGACCCTGATTGTGTCCGCCATTTTGACTTTTTTAGTACATATATGTAACATATTTGGTATCATCTGAAAGCTGGGTTCATTATCTTTAGAAAAGACTTACTGCAAGGATCATTTACAACATCGTTAGTAATAGACCGAGCTACAGTCGTTTGAATCAATAGTCGGTTTGCTGCTCTGTCCACGGATTCACATTGAAATGCCAGCTTTTTCAGCGAAGGAAATCATGTCCAGAGAAAATCAGGCTATTTATTCACGGCCTATTTCTTGATTCGAAGACTGTAGCTCCGCCTATACTTACCGATTGGAATGATATTTGCAGCAAATTAAATCATGAAATAAGCCGTTCGCAGATACCAACATATGTTGATATATATTATTTAAAAATTCAAAATGGCGGAACACAATCCAGGGTCCATTTTTTTTTTGACTACCCTTTACTTAAAGTCGGACCATCCTCCTTTAAGGGGTTTGACGTGTTAGTGATCTACTTGATAACATTTTCCAGAATGTAACAACAGGGCTGATTAAGATCTGAAATAAAAATGGGGGTCAACCCGACTTTGTTTTTGAGCTATAGCAAAACAAAAGTATGTTATGTTGTCACTTTATAAAACCACGCAGTCTATGGGATCAAAATTTGACGTTTGGAATCGCCTCACAAACAAAATAAAAACTTCTCGATAAAATTTTGTAATTTCTAAATATGTTGAGGTCCCGATGTCGTTCTCCTTCAAAATTTTGAAATAAAAATGAGGGTCTCCGACCTACTTTTTCCATTACACGCCGAAAACAACTGAAAATGGACACTTTTTTCAAATTGGGGCGTCTTATTGGGCGGCAAGAAAAAATCCGCGCCACATCGGCAAACTTAGGAACACAAGCGTAGAGATGCGTGATTTTAATAAACCGCAAAACAAACGCACAGTTATCCGCTCCCCCTGGAATCTGACGATGTAACTTCGCAGCTCAAATACTAAAATTTTCCTTTTGTGAGGACGGGGCTTCTAAACAGGAGCTTGACAGGTGTAGCAGCTGCGCGTAAACAAATTCACACGTCAAACTCCTTAAATATCGATGCGCACGAAATTTAAAGTTGTTCAATATTTTCATTGCTCTTGTATGCAAACGTCTGGTGCTATGCTTTCCACAAAGGAGTAGATAGTTTTGAAATCGTTGCTGTGTTGCTTAGATCATATCTTTGGTTAAAAGTGCCCACTTTTTGGCTTTTAAAAAAGATGGGAAATCAACATTCGTACTTATAGGCCGTGATACGTTTGCGATTAACCATCTTACGTGCTACAGCACTGGGGATTAACTACTTCCTTCACTTTAAAAACTTTAAAAATATTATTGTAAAACAGGAAAAGCTGTATCCCCAAATGAAAAGAGGTTGCACATTATTTTAGCTAGTTCAGGTGAAAATAAGTTGTCTGCATCCAGGGATTTTAAATGTATTGTATGTGAAAGAGAAGACCCTCTTCAGCAAACTCCAGAAGAACACTTAGAATTTTTGAAAATCGGACATTTCGTTTGCAAAGTTATATTTTTTGTACTCGTACATAACAGTCAATTGGAGACCAAGTGTCAAAGGGCAAGTCTTTTTTATTTCTATTTTTGCCATGGCCATAGTGTGGTACTGTCATTTTTCACGACAAACAATATGTAACAGAATCTTAACGATTAAAGGTATACACTTGATTTTTGAGGGTATGTTCCTGAATATGTAACCTACAGATTACCTAATACTTCAAGGCGCATTTGACTCGCCATTTTATAAACTAAGTTTAATCATTTTTGAGGAAATTTTTTTTAACATTTTGTGTTTCAATGAAAAGGAGGAAAAAACAACTATTATTAATATATAGATGTACTTTAAGAGAAATTTTACACAATCATAATTCTGCAAATTTTCTCTTAATATACTCACGAATTTGCAGTTATGCGTATAAGCTACTTACCCATTACCTATGACCAAAAAAAAAAAATTGAGGGGGCGGGGGGGGCAAATATGTATTTTTTTAAATCACACTATACAATCTGAAAATCATTGAATTTTTCTTCTTATAAGCATAAACAAACTAATTTGAACCAAAGGGGCCCCCAATAATTTGCTCCTTTAAATTGGCCCTCGATGAACATATTTTAACAAAAAAATGTGCAAATTTAAGAGTTTTGTTTATTTTTATGCATTTTCGTTTGAGAAGTTTACAAGCTATCATGGTTCCCCCTTGCAAAGCCTTTACCACCACAAAAATATGAAGAGAGGAGTTTGTATCAAATGTGGCATAGGCATTAATTTGAGATTTGTGGTATGAAATAAAAATGGGCCATAATTTTGAGATTTCATGAAATTTTGCCTTTTGTGGGAAGTTTCAAGAGCTATTCAATCTTGTAATTTATCTATGTGTTCTTCACACCTGTACAAACAGAATTTCGTACACAATGTTTTGAAAATATCTTTCATACACGAATTTACATATTTGTCAAAATGCGCAAAATTGTATATAAGGCGGTTAAGACCCCCGTTTCAGCATCATTGTCCACCAAAAAGACGCCATATTTAAAAGGTTTACCACTCTCACCCAAAGACCCCTGATTTTTTTTTGGGGGGGGGGAGAAGAAGGCAAATTTTGAAAACTTTTCACCAAAAACCTTGTTTTTGAAAAAAATGACATTTTTTATTAATTAGCAAATTTGTCGTTTCCATGGGCCCAATTTGGCTGTTCTCTCACCCAAAGACGCTCATTTTTACATGTCACAAACTGCCTCTGAGTCTGAGATCGCTAGCCTTAAACCCCTAAGAAGAAACTTTTATATTATGGAGTCATGGAGTGCAATCCCACCCTCCCCCCCCCCACTCTCGTGAAAATGTTTTTTTTAAAATTAAACTACGGGCGGGTCCATTATTTACGCCAGGGGAAAATGGAGGAACGGAATTGAGGGGAATGCGAAGAGAAGAAAATGGTTAAGCGAGAGAGTGGAAGATGATTTTTTTCATCAAGAAGCGCGGAGGAAGAGGAACAATGAAATTTCAAGGTGGAATGAGATTTTTTTACGGAAGCGACGGGTGAAATGCGACATTTTCGCGAAAAGAATTTAAATCCTGCATCCCTGTTGCCTCCTAATGTAACTAATAATTCTTCAAGAAGCCAAATTGAGGGGGCTTCTGCTATAAAGGCAGAGGTTAATCAATAGTGTGAATTTCGCCGGATCGGATTTATCAATGGAAATACATTTGTTTTGAAGGCTTCATCTACATCGAAGCCCATACATCGCTATGAAAGTATTACGTACCTTCATATTTCACTGAGATACAAACTAACCGGCCTGTCTCAAAAAAGATGGTATGGTACAATCAAAAACGAATACTTTTTTTTTTCAATATTATATCTCAACATAAATAAGTTCGTTATTGTACATCACATTAAAGAGAAAATTACCCAGGCTTTCCAGGATTTTTGTTTTTCATCTCATTTTGCTTCTTTCAATCGAGAGATAACTCAGTTTACTGCGGACACAAAAAAATTCGAGTTTGTCCACTTTCTGCGTTGATTGGAAAACTGTGAATGAATTTGTTAAAAAATAAGTTATTCACCCACTTGAACAGATATGAACAATCTTGAAAAATGGATTAACTTCCATATAAAGAAACTCTAAAGTTAATTAATGGTGAAGTTATGATCGTAAGTTCTGGCCTTCTGTAAGAGAGGTGAATAACATTCGACATACCTGTTCTTTGTGAGAAGAAGAGAACATGAGCGTTACAGCCGGCGTTTACAACAACCTGGAGGAGAGGGTTTTTACGGTCTTGAAGTATCATGAAACGCAAATTCTACAAATGGTGATACTTTGCTTCACATTTCAAATTTTTATGTATTCAACAATAGTAAATGCACAAAATAGTTGCAATATTCTTAAACCATTTCTTTGAATTTGGAAGTGTTTATTTTGGTTTCCAAGTAATTACATCCTTTCGGCATGATTTTAACAGATACCAATTTGAAATAAATTCAAAGTTTCCCATTCAATTGAGATGCAATAAATATTTGTATGGTTATTATGATGAAAAAGAATATTATATTATCATTGAACATTATGTTGACTATTTTTTAAAAACTTGTGTCGATTTTCAAACTAGACTTCTGTTGTTTACTTAATCTGTGTTTTGTTCCTCTGTCAAGTTGTAATCTTGTGTTTTGAGGTTTTTTAAGACAGCATGGCATAAAACTGGGAGAAGAAGAAGCCACTCTGGACCCATGCATAAAAAGTGGCACCAAAAAATTCGATTTGGTGGTTATCGCATTTAATAAATTGATTATATCTCTGGATTGCCAAAAAGCAAATAAGATGAAAACAAACATCATGGAAAGCATGGTCGTTGTTCTTTACTCTTATGCCAAGTAAGAAGACTTATTTGAAATTCATTATTAACCAATTTTTTTTCCGATTGTACCATTTTTTTTGAGACAGGCTTGTATTGTGCGGATCTTTACATCACAACTGTCAAACAAGAATCGTCTTTTAAAAAGACAACCCACGCGTAGCAAAGGATTAGTGTAAATACTTGAGATAATAGGAAACGGAAAACCCCTATTCATATTAGATTATATAACAAGAGTATATATTTCAGGCATGAACCATACTCATGCATCAACCGTTAATTTTGAATACACCGGTTTGGAAAAACGCCAACTTTATACAGCCAATCTCATTTTATAAGTGAGTTCAGCAACAGCAATGTGAAAACACTTGTGGGTAGTTTACAAGTTCAAATAGCATAGCTCTAA
>JAMKCH010043157.1:0-12931 GCA_023653785.1 Ophioderma brevispina
GAGATCAATGTAAAGATGGAGAATGAATGACCCATTAACATACTTTTCTGCTGGAAAATTCAAATCAAATACAATATAGCCTAGACATGGCTGACACTGGCTCAGGATTCACATTGTACTATGCATGAGCACATCTAGTACAGGCATATTCTTGTACATCTTTTTCTACCGTTAATTTCAGGAAAACCGAGCGGGTTTTTAAGGATACGCCCAAATTATCTCTAATTTAGAACGGAATCTAACATAGGAGAGACATTTCATCTATACTTGGATTCAGTCATCAGTCAGAATCAGAATTTAATGTGCCGCAGTTTCATCGATGTAGGATCTCATAATATTCAAACAGGTATTTTGTGCGCCAATAATCGTACTGCAAAACTTCCGAATATTCTTTATTAAATCATAATTATGATAGAACATGTGCTATTAGTTACACATGTACCATTGATAAAAGCCAGTATACCATGCACTGTTTATTATCCTATACTATACCCCACTATAATACAGCGAAAGTTGGGTATTGAAAATGAATGTTTACTCTATAATTCTATAACACCAAAATGATTATCATTAGTATATACATGTAACAACAATATGTGATGAAAATAAATGTTGGTACTAATTTGATTCATCCTTGGATTTCAATTGCTCATTTGTGTTAGAAGAACACCAAATGAATATGATGTCTTAGCAATCTTAGTGCAAATTTACTAATTTGATTCCCCCTTTGGATTTTACTTGCTCAATGGTGTTAGAATGACACCAAATGAATATGATACTATTGGTGCTATTGATTTCTTCTTGGATTTTAATTGCTCATTGGTGTTAGACCTGATCCAAAATTAGTACTCTGTGTGCGGTTATAATGCTCTATGACACCATTGACTATAATGTATAACATTGTTGGTACTCATTTGAGTCCTCCTTAGATTTCATTTGCTCATTGGTGTTAATATGACACCGTGAGTGTGATGCTAAACACTAGTGGTATTCATTTGATTCCCTTGAAATTAATTTGCTCTTAGAATGGCATCAAATTAGTATAATGTTATAGCACTATTAATTTGAGTCATCTTTGGATTTCAATTGCTCATTGGTGTTAAAATGACACATCATATTGGTATTAATTTGATTCTCCTCATTTTAATTTTAAATGGTGTTACAATACACCAGAAATGTTATAACACTCTTGGTACATAATTTTATACCTCGGTTTTCAATTGTTCGTTAGTGTTAAAATGACACCATTGAGTGTGATGTTATACTGGTGGTTCTTTCCCTTCACTGTTCAAATGTTCATTGGTGTTAAAATAACACCAAATAAGTACGGTGTTACAATATTATTCCCCTTAGTCTTAGATTACTTCTTACGTGTCGACTATCTTTCTGCATGTTCTGACCAAATATTAACATTTTGTATTTTCCAGGTCTAAATACATGATATAAAGTGTTACACTATCCAGTGCTAAAAAATTACGCCTTCTTTGGCATGTTTGGAATAGAGAACATTGTTTAACACGACAACACAAGGTAGAAAACAACAACAACAACAACAACGGTTATGTTGATTGTTGGTAATGGTACCCATGGTAATATAACATACGACAAACAAAAAATGAGTTTCTTTTGAAGCCAAATCATTTTCATGTGCAGCTAATTTCCGCACAAACAAAATATAATACCCTTGTTACAAACTGTATTTTCACGCAGTCAATTATTTCAAACTTATAATATATATAGATTTAAAGGAAAAGGCTGTGATCTCTGAACAAAATTTTCAACAAACTGAGATTTTGGTATGTATTCGTTTCCCATCTCCAAGGTCAACAATTGCCCCAAAGGAATAACACCAAACATCGTTTCATGTACAGTGATTTTAATATTACAGCTATCATATCATTTTATTCCTCCATTACTATCTAAATGCAAAAGATTGTTTTATTGTTTCAAACTAGCTATTTTCTATCAGAGTGTAACTTAGTGTAACTGTTACAACATCTTTCTTCTGACAACAAGATAATTACGCTATTGCGCCTCATTTATTACATGCCACTTAACTTTAATTTTAGTCGATTTCCCCTTTGCGCCATCGGAACTAAGTTTGAAGGCAAACCGTCATGTCAACTAGTACATATGTGGCCACATAGGAACCATCAAATAACGTCAAATATAGTTTTAGCTTCAGGTGTTATCACCACGTCATCTTTTATAAGGGATAAAACAAGAATATCAATGAAGTGTTTAACATCTAATTACGCTTCACAACAAGAACTGATATGTTACAAGCAGATCGGGAGACCAATCGCACATACCAAGTCATTTTGATACTGAAGAACAGACGTGTGGAGTGATAAGCGTATATATAGTCAGCTCAATGTGAAATTCAAACTGAATTCAACAATTTTGAAGTATATATCTTCCTCAGTGATGATCATGTCAGCTAGTTTTGTTCTGGACGTATTTATATCGTATTCTATTCTACATCCAACATTCCCAACACTCTCGTCTCGCCAAAACTACAATTCAAACCACTAACGAACCGAAAAGTAATAGGACAATTGCTGCCGAATTCTGGTCCCCTCATAACACCGACCTGGTATTAAGATTCTGGGTGTTGAGTTGGGTGTTCAAATGAAGAGTATAGAGTGTATAACACCCGCGTTAGTTAACTAGTGTTTAAGGTGTTACGTGGTGAGAACATGCAATAAGAATAACGCCTATTTATTAAAGAACATATATTTCCCCTCCCGATTTTCAGAAACCAATGTTTTGGGACAAAATATAGGAACGATGTTGCAACACTATGGATTTATAATTTATAGGTAGAATCACATGGAGTGTAAATTTAAGTTTTTAGGTAAAGTCCTAATTACCGAAGAAGGACAGTGTGAGTCAAAAAAAACCCACATTCAGACTAAAAAATTTAACTAGTTTAAGAATTAATTTTGCCAAATGTGTGCTGTGGGTTAAAGAGGGATAACAGCTTTCCAGAAACGTGTATTTTGGTGTCATTTGGACTGTTGGGAAGAAGGTATGCCTATTTTTGCTGAGAGACTTAAAAATCCTGTTTTGGGGCCGATTTTTGCTCAAAACCTGATCATTCAGTCGTTTACATAGAGTACGTTGGTTCTTCAGCATGATTTGCTGCAAAATAACCAAATTTATTGTTAAAACAATAGAAGGTGGGAGAATAATTGAAGGATTTAAAATAATAATCCCGGAGATTACAAAAGAAAATTCAGAATGAAAACAATTAAATGTTAAATTCCCAAATAAGGAAGAAAGTCAAGATAGTTGTGTAAGACCAGACTTTACTTGGTTCAAACAGATTCATGGGTTTATCCTTACACGAAACTTGGGAGCCCAAAGTGAAAAATAGAAGGTTTTGTTATCTACGTGAAAAGGAGGAAAACAGTGCCGATATTGCATTTCAAGTTTTAATTCCACAATTTATTTACAGAAAAGACTAAGCTTTATTCTTATAGCAAATTTAGGACGGATGAGTAGTTTTATATTTGTGCAAAATAATTACATTAGAGATGTAAAACACAAATCTCCTGAGCAGTTTCATATGTTCATGAACTGAGAATTGGAATGGAGTGATTTTCAATTAACGGCTCTTCTATGATTGAACAATTGTTGAAGATATTTGACTTTACAAATTAGTTACACATGACAACAATAGACCATTTTTATTCAAACTGAGATGTTTTGTCGAAATGAATCGATACCATCTGAAATGGGGCATGGGAATTGTCGTTGCTATAATGGGTTATGGTATAAGTCGGTGTCAGTATCTCCGCATTGTATAGCTTAAATCGGCCGAACAGAATTTTAGGTCTCTTCCGCAAAATTGACATAGTTCTGAACCCAAGTAAAGACACCAAAATAAAAATCTTCTGATGAGTTTATCCCTGTAAACACAAACCAAAATGAAGCAAAAAAAATAACGTTTAACCTTTGAAGAAATAATATTCTTCCTGAATATAGGGTTTTTATGACTCAACGTATTAGTAAAGCCCTGGATCTTTTACATGGGTATGGGAGAGCAATCATTCGAGGAACCCGCGACTCGACCATTAAAGGCTGACTCAGAGATTTCCTGAGCGAGGCGCCTCAATTTCCAAAAAAATCGTTGTTTTTGCATGTACATAAGGCTTGTCCATATACTAATCACGTGTGAAATTGCTAAGATTCTTAAATCGAATTCCTTCATATAGAAAATCACAACTTTGTCAAAAATTCCGTGGTGGATCCGGAAATTTTGTTATACACAGTCCTAATGGGACGTAATACTACACATAAATGTTTACTGCATTCAAAACGAAAAATCCTATTCATCTCAAAGTTCGGAATTGTGCATTGTAGGTCACTATCTTAGTTCTAGTGACTCTTTTTCATATTACACAAAAAAAATAATATTTAGAAATCTCGGAGTCAGACTTTAAGTAAGCAAGCGCAGGGATTTGAGGAAGGCGGACCTTCATATAGAAGTTCTACGAATTCAACGGTCACGGGATAAGTATATTGAAGTTTATTTATTAATAGTATTGTGCTTTGCTAAATTATTTAATTCCGATATACACTAAATCTTAATACGTAATGGCATTAATAAAAATCAAGCAAGGGTTTTTACACAAGTGAATGTCTGATTTTTCCTATAGAAAACACTGAATTCTCCATTTGGGGAGGCTTCCGACCAATTTGATTTTAAGAACAACACCAATGGTATCGGTATTCTTTTAACACAACCTATACACTATACTGAGTGGGAAAACTACCATCTCAGGTGTTTTTTAAAAAGAGGTAGGTATTATATTGAGTTTTGGTTTTGTGTCTCATACACGGGAAGTTAGGTAAAAAATGTAATATTGGGAAAAGGATATGCCAAACATCAAAAAGTGGACTTCAAATGGTAATAGAATTCTTCGAAAGAATTCAATTCAACAGTTTGGTCTTAAGTTTTAAGATGAATGGTTCTAAAAATCCAAGTCGTATTTTTAAAAATTAGTTGAGTTTATTTAGTGTCTAATATCGGCAAATTTATTGTTTTCTCAGTTTATATTTTCTTGCTGATTAAAAGTACCAACATTCAACTGAATTGAAATAAATACACCATAACACCAAAAACAAGTGATTTGTAAAACTCACATCAAAAAATTGTTCAATATGATCTTCAGTTACCCCGCCCCCCATCTAGTTTAAACATCATTAGTGATAACTCATACAAACCATTGAACTGGCTGCCTAGTTTGATCGTAAATGATTCAGTCCCCAACATGCGGGGAGATGTTACAAAAAAAACTACCGACTCGGAAAGACTAAATCAAAAAGGAATTAATTTTTCTTGTTTTCACACAGAGTGGCTGTGACAATACAGATTGCATGTGATTATTTATAAATTTACTAATATGTAACAACAACCCTATGTATATACATGTCTGCTGTAGTAAGAAAGAAAGGTGAACTTTGTAGTATTAATTATTTTACTTTCGACACCAATTTTACATTGCATTAAACGAATCAAAAGATACGGTATGCATTCAATTCCAATTATAAAGGATTAAAATGATTACAAATGCCTTTAGTGGAACAAATGCCGATCTTCCGTAACGCTTTTTTTTCGTAGAAAGTTAATTATAAATCAAGTTTTCATTTGGTACTGTAAGACTTAAAACAACAACGGGGGTTGTATTGTAAAATGTAATTTTTTAAACCAAAGAGTGCACGAAGGACCCGCTTAATATCATGACTAGACTATGACAACCAATGTTCAAATCCAGCAATTCCTACGAATCATGACTGTCTCTTTTAAGGGTTCCCCTGGGTCTTAGTGAGTGTTCAATAGTGTGACGGCAAGCGGTGGTAAATGGCAAAACCCTTTCAAGGTAAGACGAAAAGTCAAAGGTGATCATGCCGAATGATAATACTATTAAGATATGTCAATTCGACCCGGACATTTTTTGTATACAATACGCGCGCATCTTATTGGCTTAAATCATATGCCCAAAGACCATGTGAACATGCACGCTGTTGGGTTTCACTCTTAATAATCTACTATCGTGTTATAAACCCTGCTTGTTAATCCCTTTTAGTTCTTCTATTCCTGGTAGACCAAAATTGAACAGCGTTTACTGTTTTACCATCACTTACCAGATAGACTCTGTTATGCCCGTCCGAGCTCGTCCGCAATAGATTCCATCCAACTTGGTTGTAAAGGTGCTTTCGTGATCCGGCCCCTCCTTCCTTTGTGTCTTATTTTCACATCAACATACCGTAGCATCCTCGAAAAAGTTGGGTTAGTGTCTCAAATTCTCAAACTATTCAAAATGGTTGTTTTGGCATTTTTGCGGTTGTATGTTGGGCTTGTAAGTTGGGCTCCAACATATGCATTTTTTTAACACTAAGTGCCCAAGCTAAAAAAACTTCCTTTAGGTCCCAAGGGGGGGTTCCTAGGGACCCAACCCAGATAACCACTATCCCGTGGGAGTTGATCATGAACTACACAAATAATTGGGGGTCACGTAAGAACAACATACCCACCAGAAAATGAAATCCCGACCTTTGCCGAGGACCTACAGCCAGATTGAATTGTCACTCTTCGAAACAGAGTGGGTCGAACATTTCCATCCTCAGCCCACTCCAATAATAAGGTTTTAAAGCAAAATAATTCATTATATCTACTCTAGAATAACCAATTAAAAAATCATTGGCAAAATATAGCCAAATTGTATACCATCTTGTATTTTTCTCACAACTGCAAAATCGCCTTATTTTTCCCCATATACTTACCCAGTTTAAGAGTCACGGCATGACACAATTATAATTGATGCTATCAGCATATAAAAGGTTATTGATTTAATAGTATAATTATTAATTAATTAACCTCCTAAGGTCTATATCTAAGCAAATACATCCCAAGCTTTAATTACTTTAATTTTTTAATTAGTCAAATATCTTGATTTTTTCACTTTCCGTTAGTGGCCCAAGGGGGGGGGGTTCCTAGGGACCCAACCTAAGTATTCTAATGAGCCGTGGGCGATTAAAATTTTTTGTATCAGGAAGCGTATTCATAAATCAGACAATTAGCAAAAAAACTCCTTGAAAAATTTGATTGCGTAACCGCGAATCGCAAAAAATCAAATGTTGGGTACTATGGAACCCCCCCCACTGGGCACTAAGTGGTACATGCTTCAATTAAAATAAGTAGATGGCCTCATTATATCCATCTTGAAGAAAGATTTTAAAAAGGTAGTAGTAAGCCTATCCACATACTAAATATGAACATAAATACTATTCAAGGCCACATATACAATAGGGTTTTTACTTTTCAAAGGTACACTTAGCTAGAGCAAACTAATAACCGTTCTGAATCCTTGAATCGAAACAGATAATATCGATTTCTTCATTACGTAGTGCCATATGAAAATTGACCCCTGTACACAAGAATTTTTTATCCTTGACCGCACATCCTTTATTAGCATTGTCAGCCCGTTCCATTGCTTCTTAACCTCCTTTCCGTGTTAACACTGTACTTCATGAAGAATTTTTGATCTTTCCATAACTTTATTTATTTACTTTAAAACTTTAATACCTTATTTGACCTGCATTTTTAATACAAAATTCCCGGGTCAAAACTTTGACATATCTTAATAGATATTATCTATTTGGCATGTCACCTGTTTGACTTTTCGTCTACCTTAAAGGGTTTTGCCATTTACCACACCCGCTTGCCGTCACACTATTGAACACGCACTAAGACCCAGGGAAAACCTCAAAAGAGACAAGTCCACTGATAATTTCGTAGGGATTGGTTATATTTGGGCATTGGTTTTTATATTCTAGTCATATTTTAAAGCTTGTCTTCGTGCACGCAATGGTTAAAAATACTTTTTGCAACCCACCCCCGTTTTGTCGGTTAAAAATCCCTAACATAACCAAAATGAAAGCTGATTAAGAATAAAAAATAATTTTGTTTTAGTTTTTTTGTCCATCTTTAGATGTGTTGCCCATAATGGATGGGCATCAAATATTTTGAGTGGTGGATGCCGGTGTTTGTGGCAAAGGAGATCAGGTCCGCCGGTCCCTCACAGTCCGGGAAACAATGGTGGAACAATAGGGCAAATTCATTAATTTGACTCTTCACACAAACGTTATGTTTTCGCTTTATTCCGTTGTCCGTCGTCTATGAAGCCTGGACCATGATACCTGCCGGACTATGAGTACTTTTCACACCGTGCTTGGAAATTCCTAATTGTAACACCCATCTGTGTGAACAAGAAAAAAAAGTTCCTTTTTTATTTAGTTTCTCGAGTTCATTTATCACTGTTTTATGACCCATTGAACGTTTTATTCCTTGGATTCAAGGAAGACTGTGAGACATTTCATAACATTATTGGAGCATTTTAAGAAATGTCATCCCTTTATGTTATCTGTGGACCTTCAGTAACTCAAATTGGCCAAAGGTGCCACCAGGTGGATTCGGTGGTTTCTTCCACTAGACACCCTGGTCGAGATATTTTGAAACAATGAAATTACTTAGTAGTAACCCACTTTTGACGCTTCTCTGGTCAAGGTTTTATCCGACTATCAAGTATTTGCAATTAATATAACCTGAGGTGATTTTTTAGGATACTGATGTTGCCCGAAATTTGCACATGATTGGTCGTAGAAGAAACCTACCGAGAACGTTTTTGAACGTTTTATTGGACAAACAAAGAGAAAAACGTAGTTTTAATTAAAACATATAAAAAAACATAGTTATAAAGAATTAGTGTTATAACGTGGTTTGTTGTCAGCAGCTAAAGAAAGCATTCTTTTATTGCACAAGACGGCGTTTTTGTGCTATTACCTTTTAGGTTTGGTTTAATACATTTGTAAGTATTTTAAATATGAAAAAAAAATCAGTTTCTTCAAAAATTGTGACACTTTTGTCATTGTGGAAATGTTCCCGTGTCTCTTTAAGTCGGAGTAAGAGGCGTGGTATGCTATAGGTTATATGGGTGTGCCCTATTTCCAAACAATGTGATATTTCTGTTCCACACGTAAATTATATCAATTTACCCTGTTTTTTTTAATTAAGATCTCCGATGTCCATCGTATTAATATCATGCTCACCGTTTTTGGAAAACCCCAATCTGTCTAATTTTCATATTGAAGCAAAACAAAACCGAAACTTTTTTTCACTTTTAAAGACCTTTCTTTAGATAAATCAAAGCATCTATTGGGGTCTTATTTAAATGAAATCAACCCAATATTGAGGAATAATGGATTCCTTGATCTCTCTTAACATCTTTTAAGGAGTTAAATTTTGGCGTCAGCCAAACACCAACAATTGAACTATTTGAAAATAATAACCTGCTTTTTATTATTCTTCTAATAGTGTTAAAAGCGCATTTCGTGATTGCCGCGTCCCGTCTTACTTAAAAATGGGGGATTTTATATCATCTGGAACCGTCGCCTTTGTGCGCTACATTACCATGCTTAAGTTACCGTCGTGTAGATCCAAGCTAGACTGGAAGAAAATTATAATTTCGACTTTCTGCCCGTAATGTATACTTCAATAAATTTCGGAATTTGTTTTTTTCGCGAGGATATCCTAATGAAATCATAAACAAAATGAAGTGCTAGGGATCAAATGAAATGCGCTTTATTAAAGAACCTTCTGTCCTGATAGTACAATACCTGACAACTGAGACAATACCTGTAAGAATGTTGTGGGTCAATGCTAACTCTCTTGCATGTGTCTGTCCAATACTGACATTCTTTTATGTTTCATAAAATACTTTCACTAACCACATCTTCAAAGATGTGTACTTGTAAAGCTTGAAGTAGTTAATATGATTTTACTCAAACTTTTGAAGGGAGATTTCAGGAAAGACACTAAGTCTAAGAGTGGGCCTATAGGTTTGCGTGATGCGGCCGATGGATATTTGCCTGGCAACCCGCGGCTTTTTTTCCGGCGTATTTTGACATTGATCCAAAATGAAATCCCATCCCGCGAGGGAGCGAATAAAGGTTACAAACTAGTTTGAGAGATAAAATAATGCTTAAAAATCAAGCTTTAAAATCAATACTGTGATTTTGAATATAAGGCCAACGTGTTACCAAGTTGAACCTTCGATTGGGCGTTTTTCAAAATATTATAGACCTTGACATATTAAGATTCTTCATATTCCTTAAGACACAAAATGTATATAAGAATTATTAACATAACAATGTATTATTTCCATAAAGAGTTTTTTTTATTTCACCATACTTGCATAGTAAGAGCATTTGGGTTGTTTACAGTAATTGTTTTCGCTCCTCTATGTCTTTTTGGCGGACCAAACCGATGGGATAGGTTGAATTAATATTAATGTACAGTCGTCATAATGATTGATGAGCGTGGATACCCTACAACTTAAACTGACCATAATTATTGCCAATATGTCCTACAAAAAAGGGACCAATTTATTATGTGTAATAATTACTTTTCCCAATGATTTATACTTTGACATTAAAAAAAAGACCACCTCCCCATTTGTCCATATGCTACTAAAAGAAGAAAGACTATTGGCTGCTTCCAAATGAAATGAGTTAAATGTGTAATGTTTTTAAAAATGTAAGTGCAGTTTGGTTTATGATGAGAAGGTTTATAAACAACAACGACTGAACATCACAAACAACGAAAAATAAAAAACAGGAAAACCGAACGATATCTTTTCAAATTGGTTATTACAAATAGGCCCCTACAATAACAATCTAGCAAAATAGAGATTGAAATAAAACAAACAAAGATAAGGACTTGTTTTAGTTCTTATGTCTCTCTCTCTGAAAGGATTAAGCTGAGAAATAGATTTTCTTTGGTACAAAAATTTGTTAAATGTTCTATTTTGGTATTGGAGCAATGATACGAAATAACACCTATATTTGGATATTGAAGATAACCAAATCAAATCACCTTATTGTGTTTACTTTTAAGACACGGGTAGGCAAATACAAGGTAATAATCTTTGAGTGTCCTATCTATACATGTATGTGGAAATCACTATGGATTCAAATATTGATGACGACCAAATCTCTCGTTGCACAAAACATGTTTTGGTGATTTATTATGAGATCGTGAATGTTAGAGAATAAAATGCAATGGAAGGCCTATCCACAAATACCAACTGACTTGTTTTTTTTTCCGGGTGCATACCTGTAAAATTGGTGTTGTAGAATTTATTACTCAAAACGGTGAAAATATACAACGAATTTGAATGGAAACCGGTAAAAGCTGTTTAATGGGGTTTTGGGTTGGAACAAAAATTGTTTCCAAATTTTCCTGTAAAATTTACAGGTTTTTTATGTTACTAGTTTCTAGTATTTAATTGTATAATTGAAAATTTAGAGTGTATATGTAATGTGATAATCATGGAAATTCAAATAAACAGCTCCACTTTTAATTTAGAGTCATTCATAGCATTGGAAAATGAAGTACAGGGGGGACTTTCTAATTCTCTTTTTTCCTGTATTCCAAGTTTACAGGAAAATACGGTCATATTCAAAAGCTTTTTATAGTATACTACATTTTAACTGTGCCTTTTCACGTATGCCATCCTAAATAATTCATTCATTCACACGGTTTTTAGGTTGATTTTTTTAACTCCTTTTAATTGTTCAATTTGGGATGAATAATGGTAGTTCATGCATTCATGGTTTCATAATTTCTTCATCTTGTTAGATTAGTAGTGTTTATGTGCGACAAATCAATAAAATCGTTATACTTTTGGGTTCAATTGTAGCATTTCTTTATCTCAAGATTCGGATTGCGGATTTCTATACACGGATCCTGATAATTCCTAAGAATTTTTTTTTCTTCGAATTAGTCCCAAATACCCGTACTTAAATCATTTTCAGATTTTGGACAATATAGATACAAATTGATAATCAAAAGTTTTTGTTTCTGAGTGCAACAGTTTAGACCCATGCCATCGTGTTTCTCAACTAGAAGCCATAAGGTTGCAGTCATTAATACTGCTAAGTGTTCGCTATCTTGTCATATGTTTTTGTCCAATTTTTCGTCCCAAATCATTCAACAAATTTGGGAAGTAGAAAATTAATAACGCAAACAAGCTTTTGTAAATGTCAAAACCGCAATAATCTATTACTGTCATTCATGTGAACTGATATATAATTCCAAACATAGCGTATTTTCCATGGCGTCTTTCTATGTTTTGGCCTAAAACATAACTGAACATTAGCAAGTCCGACAAAATTAGAAATGCAAATTTTTCGACATCCCTTCAATCATTATCTATCCATCCTCAATATGCTTTCGGCATAAAATGCATCATAATTTTTTAAGGAAATATGTTGGAACCCTCTATTGAACTGAGATATGATACCCCGCATAAGCCAAAGCCTCGATTTAATCTTGGCTAGCTGAGTATTCTGTGTAAGGCACGCACCTGCGTATGATAAGTGAACATAGGTTAATAATGTTAACTTTAGTGCTTCGAAAACGGAACTAATCATATCAAATGTGGTGGTTAAAATTAATCCAGACAATATCAGACATAATCAAAACCGTCGCTCATTTGTTTCAATTTTAAAACCTGATTGAATCAGTCTAATCATCATTTAATGTACTACATTTTATTTTGGTAATATGGCTATGCGTAAAAGTTATGAGGAAGAATATTTGAATTTAACAAGGAAAGATAGGCCCCTGGGACGACACTGGGGGGGTCCCGGAGTATTTGTGGTATTGATCATGTGATATAGGAAGTATCTTCAACAGACCCACTTAATTTTTTACACTCATCGCACTAAACCTTTGTTGGTTTTTGTTTTGAAATTTATTTTTATCATCACTCAAAGACTGGCCTATCGTAACATTAAGCGATTTTTTATTTCCTCGGCCCTATGAAGATCCGCTCATTTAAAATTCTTTGACTAAAACAGT
>JAMKCH010043158.1:0-25333 GCA_023653785.1 Ophioderma brevispina
ATACTTATTGTCCTCAAGAATGTCCAGTAATGTCCACATGAAGCGTTGCAGTTCAACGATGATACAGTGTATGTCCTCACAGCGAAGACTTCAAAAATGACGGCATGCAAAGTCACGCTTATAAATCCTCAGGTAATATTCCATTGGAATCTTTTCAGTCCTGAAGATAACTTTTGTCCAGCAGTTCAAGACGACAAGGTTACATAAGTCCCTCGACGACATTGATAATCCACAGTATATCAGTCCAAGATAATCACCACGATTTCTATCTGTCCACAATTTGGAATCCTATTTTCATTCCCAGCACTTTCGGCTTCAAAGACGACAGTAGAATAATTACAGCACTCTGCTCACATGGAATTGACAATATAATAAATCATGGCCCTGTGTGGAGCATGAATCTACCATTATTGTAGATAAAACTAGCTATAACCATACTGTATAGCTGATTGCAACTGCTGACGGCGAGACTTAACTCAAATCTCAAATATATACCGACTTCACAAAGTTCCCAGTCTAAAAATAGACATTACAACAGCATCATGCATAAACATAACCTGAATCACATCACTTTCCATATATAACTCTATGGGGAAATTCCCTGATCTTACAATGTTTTGATCTCAAAACATAAACAAGTTTCTAAGTTTAGCATTCTTGGGGAATTCCCCACTTCCCCTATTGTGCAATCTAAACAGGTGCACTTAGCAAAACAAACTAGGGGTATTCCCCTTTCTCTCTTTTATAGTAAACAAAGTACCTTTCCCGTGAGAAATCTCTTCTCAAATAAAATTGAGAAAATAATATTTTTAAAAGTTTAATCAGAAAAATGAAGGCCATATAACACTTTCTATTGCTTTTTGTTTGACGACAATCGGAGCTTGTGTTCAAAAGTTATGATCGAAATTGTAACTTCGCAAACTGAAATCTCTAATCATATTTCTTATGTATTTTATTGTTTTCTCAACCTGCGATATTTAATTTTTTCAAGTTAAAAAATTCATATCTCAAAAAGTTAATAAGCTTTTGATCTCTAGTTTCCACATTTATTTGTGAAAATTGAAGCACTTATTTTCTAACCAATAACAGACATAAAATAGCATTTCTAAAATATACTAAAACTTGAAAAAATTAACTATCGCAGCTTGAGAAAACAATAAAATACATAAGAAATATGATAAGTAATTTCAGTTTGCGAAGTTACTTTTTCTATCATAACTTTTGACGTCAATTGTCGTCAAACAAAAAGCAACAGAAAGGTAATTTCTTCCTCAGTTTCAATTTGTAGATTTTATTTTTAGCCCTCTGAAGGGGTAATTCCACCTTAAAGGCCTTCTTGGTCATCGAAAGTTTTATATACAACCAAGTTGTAGCAGTTTGAGCACTTTACTGAGCACCTTACTAACAGGCCCATGGTCACACTCACTCTACCTGTGGAAGAGGGGATATTTGAACAATCTATTTTTAAACATATCTATATTTTTGAATTTCCAGTAGGCCTTCTTCGCTTGGATAAACCATAAGTTTTAACTTAAAATTGTTTATTAATTTAATCATGTCCTCATTATTAGAACTCAAGCTTTAAGTCATTCACCACAATCAATTTCCCCACATTCCATGTGAAAATTCAAGGGCTGCAAAAATCTTGATGTGGACTGGAAGAGGACCATAGGAAGGATAAAATGAATTGGTCTTTATGACATACTTGCTAATTCAAATTTAACAGTTACATTGCTCTAGAGAGAGTTGACCAGGCCAACTAAGGCTAAAGGGACATTTCGTGATCCACAGCCTCGTCCCCCGACTTACTTCAAAATATTTGAGATTTATGTATTATTTGAACAATTGGCCCAAGTATAGCACGTCGCCGGTCGCCCACATAACATACTGTCGTATTTTACACGTGTTCCGAGAAAATCGCAATTCAAATCTACCGCGACATTTCATGTCTATACGGTAAAACGAAGCATAAAAGAAACATCTAGACTTTACTGTTTTGAAGAAAACATTTTAAAATCCAATATTAACCATAAATCCAACTTAAAACTGCAATTATATTATCTTAATTAGGCTACAAATTTATAAGTCTGTATGTGAAATCACAAATAATGTATATTGCAAAATACGACGCATATTACACCGTTGTTTTTCAATGTGCGTAAAATAGATCACTATGTGAAAAGCTTGTTTACGAAATAACGATGGAAATACGTCAAAATAGGTCTGTATGTGATATCCTTTATTTTAGGATCGGCAAAATAGAACGCTATATCAAACACATGTAAATGAATGGCGATTTTAAAATACGACAGTATGTGAAATTCGGATATGATGATTTCAGGAAAATGACAAAAATCTGTAATTATAAACTAATTTATTAGGCAGCCTCACATTTTGAAACTTTGTGGATGGCAAGTACTCGATGAACTAAGTAAGTAGGCGGAATTTCGCAAAAACCTCAAAAATGTGAAATACGACAGTATGTGATGCGGGCGACGGTATATATGTGTGTCTCATATCACATGCGAATCCGATCATCTATGTAAGATATTTGTATTTTTGTTGTTGTTATTTTCTGTCCGAAAACGGCATCGAGAAAATAAAAGAGATGACCCTGACACCTGTCGTCCAAATTCCTTCAATGTAGCATCCTGTGGGGGGTGGTAGGCCTACAATGACCTTGCGTAAGGGCTGCAACAAAACTGTTTTGATTGTTTTCTGGCCAACACTGACTGCTGATTTCAAGATCTTGAATATCAGACTTTGTTATCCTGACCATTTTTGAGAGAGGGAAGATGTAAATTAACAATGGATTTTGTAATGTTTTCAAAGGGGTTTAAAAAGTTGTATAACATGTTGTATAGACTGTCTAAGGATTAAAAAGATCTAGTTTCCAGATCTACACCTTTTTTTTGGCACGACCGGCCAAAAACTCTTCAGGTATCATGGTGTAACATTTATATTGATTCGATTGGTTTCAATGGTTCGTATTGGAATGTACAACAACAGTAAATACATTTACTTAATGGTTAATCTGACTCAAAGATATCTAACAGAAGGCCATAGCCTGATCCCCCAATAGACCCTTTGGTGGCCTTAACACTTTTTTTCCCCTTAAAGTGCTTGTTCCGTTCGTCTTTGGGACCCCTGATTTCACCGGAATTTATATCATTTGATACTCTTGTGAAAAGTAGGTATTTTGTTCATTGCCCTCCCAAAATTTCAGCTTCCAATCCATGTCCTTTTTCCCAAATGATCGCAAAAACGCCGTTTTAAATGGTTAAACCATCAATATTATCACAGTAGTTAATAGGGCTTGCACTATGCATTATCATCTCGTCCCTATCTATCCATAAGGCTTAATTCCCTGGGGATGGGGGGGATATATCGCCCCCCAATATTTTGATGAGGGGTGATGGTCAATAACGATCATCCCCCCCAATTTTGATTCCCATTCATGGCTTTTTTGACTAAAAATAACCTCATATGTTTACCATTTTAGTTTAAAAATGGTAATTTTGCGCGCGCTTCTGCGCGCGATTTTGTCTAATTACCATCAATTTAACGATTTTAAGCTTCTAAATGCAAATTTTTTTGCGCTGTCTTTCGCGCGCGACATTTTCTATTAATGGATCTTTTTCAACAAAACCACTGTTTCATTCATACCTTGGTCATCAAACCCATCCCCCCCAATGTCCACAAGAAATTTACGGCCACTGCGTCGTAGCATCAACACCGCAAGGTTGTTTCCCACGGTAATTGTTGGTCCTCGTACCAAGTGTCAGGCTCCCATATCAAAGTAGCGAACACGATAGACAAACATCGGGACAAGCACCTTTAAGTCCACTACCAGCGATTCTTCAAAAAATGTAAACAAATCGCGCCCTCTCTATTTTTCATTTTTTAAAAGTCCATGTTGGGCACTGTTGGATGGGAACGGTTTTGTAGTAAAACTTTGTAATGGCTAAGCATAACCACACCCGTTATTTGCAAGGAAATTATGCATTTGCTTATATGACTAATAAAGTTCGGGATCCGACTTTTTATTAGTAAAAAAAAACAGTCGTAAGTGACATCTTCAAGGACCCGCTTTAAAATTCTTTAGTGTGTCCGGTTTCACAAAAAAAAAAGGTTGTTGATATGACCTAACACTAGCAATTAGACACAAAAGGGCATATTTGAGATTGCAAATTTAATAAGATTCCTAATGTCAAAGAAATCGCATTTAATATAATTTGATTTTACATCACTATCTACAGAATTGAGTCATTTTGAGAGAGGGTGACCGTAAACCAAGCATACTATGTAAAAAGTAATCTGCCCTTTTTTTTGATGTTAGAAACTATTCTTGTTAATTCCTTAGGAACCAGATGGATATACATTTTAATCCTGTATGAAACGTTTTCAAATGACCCCCCCCCATATATCAAAATTGCTCAAGCGATGCAAAAGTTGCATCATCGAGATTTGGTATATTAGCAGGTCACATGTTGCCGAGAGAGAAACCAGGAAACCGGGGGCAAGCGCGAAGGAGGGGCGAGGGGGCGACACGGGACGATAGGGGGGAAGACGAAAAAAAAAAAGCAGAGGGGGAGAGGCACAAAGGAGGGGGAGGGCACGGGAACCCCGCGGACCAAGAACAGGCCGGGGGGAAAAGCGTACCAAGTATTTAGTTTCTATTGAAGCCAGTTGCCAAAAGCCCCTTACTACTTCTATGAAACGTGTTTTATGCTTGGGGAAACTACTTTTAACTTGTTAGCGTGGCTCTTTTTGTTTTTAAAAGTTTTAAACGCACCTCTTGTAACAAAAAATTCTTGAGCCACCTTATGCATTTTAGTTAGAAATAATACTGATTGAAAGGGCGTTTACTTCGGTATCTTAATCCCTGATTATTTCCGTTTAGTGTTCAATTTCGTTAGCAATAAGAGAACAGTTATATTGCTATTAGAGGTGTCAAACCGTAAAGGCGAGCGATAAAAAACTCATTAAATTTGGTAAAAGGTACTGAACCTTTAAAAACCTCTCATGGGCCACCTTTTGCATTCAGAAGAGGTAATAGCCGGGAATTAGAAGAGACATTGTGAAGCCTGAATTGGTTGCACTCTAGTAGTTCTTGATTAAGCATTCTTCAGCCACAAATACCGAGAGTTTGCAATTAGTAACAAGGGAGGCCAAAAGGAGCGTGCTCCGAATTTTAAATCCAAGTCAAGTTCCTCTTGAGAAACCAGTTATTCATTTCGCCTTTGTACGCGTAGGCGAACTTAAACGTCTCCAGACAGCACGAAACATCCCGTTCTATGAACAGCGTGCGGTACAAGCTGTTACAAGTCGTTGGCACAGTTGACTGCGCATCGTGGGTTTGATAGTTCGTTCAACCGTAAGCGAAAAAACTCTATTCACACGTCAATATGAATTTATTACAAATTTAAGCAGATTGTTTTTCAATTTGGGTTAAATAGATCACTATGTGAAAAGCGTGTTTCGAAATAAGCGATGAAAACGTCAAAATAGGTCGTATATGTGTAATCCTTTATTTTAGGATCGGCAAATAGAACGCTATAAATAAAACACCTGTAAATGAATGGCGATTTTAAAATCCGACAGTATTGAAATTCGATATGAATGATTTTCAGGAAAATGACCAAAATCTGTAATTATAAACTAATTTATTTAGCAGCCTCACATTTGAAACTTTGTGGATGGCAGTAACTCGAGGAAACTAATTAGTAGCGGAATTTCCAAAACCTCAAAAATGTTGGTAATACGACAGTATTGATGCGGGCGACGGTATATATGTGTGTCTCATATCACATGCCTAATCCGACATCTATTGTAAGATATTTGTATTTTTGTTGTTGTTATTTTCTGTCCGAAAACGGCATCGAAAAATATAAAGAGAATGACCCTGACACCTGGTCTGTCCAATTCCTTCAATGTACCCTGCGGGTATGCCTACATGACCTTGCGGAGGGTCTCACAAAATGTTTGATGGTTTCTGGCCAACACTGACTGACTGATTCCAGATCTTGATGATGCAACTTTTGTTATCCATGCCCATTTTGAATATGGAATAGGTAATTAACAATTTTTTAATGTTTCAAAACGGTTTAAAAGTTGTATAGGACATTTGGTATAGACAGTTCTAAGATGACAAAAATATAGTTTCCTATACTACAAACCGTTTTGTTTTTGTTTGCCCGACAGGCCAAAAACTCCTCAAGTCATCATGGTGGTAAACATGTAGTATTGTCCGATTGGTTTCAATTGTTCGTATTGAATGTTACACAGGAAATCTACATTTACTGAATGTTAATCTGCTCAAAGATATCGTAACAGAAGCCAGAGTCCTGATCCCCCATAGACCCTGTGGGCCTTAACACTATTTTCCCCCTAAAGTGCCTGTTCCGTTCGTCTTTGGGACCCCCCCCTGATTTAACCGGAAGTTAGTATCAATTTTGATATCTATGAAAAGCGGTATTGTTGTTCATTGTCCTCCAAAAATTTTCAGCTTCCAATCCCTTTCTTTCCCAATACTGACAAAAACTGCCGTTTTAATGGTTAACCATCAATATTATCACAGTAGTGAATCGGTGCGGGGTTGCACTATGCTTCGCGATCTAGCATCAAAACCGCAGGTTTTTTCCCACGGTATTGTTGGTCCCGTACCAAGTTTCAGGCTCCCCACATCATGTAGCTAACACGATAGACAAACCAATCGGAACAAGCACCTTAAGCCACTACAGCGACCTTCTTCAAATGGTAACAAATCGTCGCCCCTATTTTTTTTCATCAAGTCCATTTTGGGCACTGTTGTATTGGGAACGGTTGTAGTATAGACCTTTGTAAGTGGCTAAGCATAACACAGACCGTATTTACAGAAATTAATGCATTTTCATATAATTACTAATAAAAGTTCGGATCCCGACTTTTATTAGTACCCAACAGTCGTAAGGACATCATCAAGACCGCTTTAAATTCTTTAGTGTCCGTTTTTCACAAAGGTGTTGATATGACCCTAACATAAGCAATTTAGACACAAATGGGCATTTTGAGATATGCACATTTTAATAATATCCTAATGTCCCAGAAATCATTTCATTCTCATTTTATTCAGTAGTATACAATCAAATGATAACACAGAAAAATACACATACCTAACAAAAATTGCACATGTATAAATAACAATTATAACTCTAATGTATACAATGTGATGTGGGTACCGAGAACCTATTTCAATGTTAGAAAAATGGACAAATTAACCCCGTAGTAACCAAGGAATAGCCCAAAAAGCCTTTTGTCACAAAAAGCTTAATTCAATTGGGTCCTTTAATGCAGAAAAAGCAACAGAGAGGCAGGCATGGGCAATTTTTTTTTTTTTAAAACATTAGACGCCAAAGCAATGATTGCAAAAAACAAAACCAGAAAAAAATAGATTTGAAGCTAATATCATATGATGCAATTGTTAGTTCAGCTAGCCTAGCTTGCTCCTAAATATGTTGTTTATAACGGGCATTTTTGAAATGACCAATTACCAATTTCTTTAATAGAACTGGGTAGGAAATTCCAATGATGGATTGCAGTATGAAAAAAATGTATGGCTACTCGTCCTTGACCTAGGACAATGAAAGTTGTATGGGCTACCCCTGGTATTATAGTGAACAGATATAGCAAGGTTAAAAATGGAGCAATTAAGATAATCTGGGGCAGTACCCTGAAAAATTTAAAAACATGGTCCAATTTCATCAATCTGAATCCTCTTCTTTAACTGAAGCAACCCGCTCCTCCAATCTCTTATGTCCAAGTGAGTGCGAGGACCATATTCAAAATTAACCGAACTACCCCTTGTTTATGCATTGTGTGAAGCTTATTTTTATAATATTGATAAGACCTGGATAACCATGAGAACATGAATAATCTAGTGCATAAAATAAGCGCAGTGCTCAATTTTTTGCGAGTTTTCTCACTTAACAAATTGGGGCATGTCTGTACCGAAACCAAGTCTCCGTCGCACCACCAGCGTTTTTAAAGATATCCAGGCATTTTTTTTTCACCCAGACAAAGATTGATCAAGGTTTAACCCTAAATATTTAGCAGAATCAGCCGGCTTAATTTCGTTACAATCACCTAAATGAAAAATTGTTGACCTTTTTGAGTTGTCTTTTTGAACCAACTAACACATTCTGTCTTACCAAGATGTAAAGAAAGTTTTGATTATCTACAGGCATGTACGGCACTGACTCCAATTCTTTGCTAAGTTTGTCTGCAATACACTGGGAATTTTTGTCAGAAACCGAAGAGAGCGCGTATCGTCTGCATAACGCACGAGTTTGCCCTCGACACTGCGGCCCATGTCATTTAATATCATAGAAAAATAAGGGGGCCAAAATGCTGCCTTGTGGAAACCCCACAGGAATTTTGGGGAAAAGGGGGTCAGAATCCACCTTGTTCACTAACGAACATTTGTTTTCTTACCACTGAGGTACGATCTAAAAACAATTTCCACAGAATCTATGCCCATGGCTTTAATTTTTTTGCAAAGAATGAACATGGTCGCACAGTGTCGAACAGCCTTTTGGAGATCTAGTACGACTAAGCCAGTATACTTACCCTTGGAACTTGAATCGTGAATATAATCTTTTTAATGATTCAAAACAGGTAGCGTGGAACCAAGGAGTTCCTAAAACAGATTGGTAACTATAAAGTATATTGTTTTCACGCATTAACTATCTACCGGTTAAAACAGCTCTTCAAGAATTTTTTGATGCAATTCCCATATATACTACAGGCTGTAATTGCCCACATCAGACCGGCTGTTTTTCCTTATAAGTGGTCAACACGGCAGATTAAAATCTTCAGGAACTGTGTTTGTTGTAATAGACAAGTTTAGATGATGTGCGTGAGCTGATCTTTTAATGCGTTGCAATTGCACCTCCTTCAAAAACCTAGCTGGGATTTCATCAAGACCCGTACTTTTATCGGCTTCAGTGACAGAGCTCTTAAGACAAAGTCAGATGAACTGAAGAAAAGCTTGAGCTTTGTTTGTACCCCCATTTGTTTGTACACTATCCTTGAAGTGGTAATGGAATCTTATAATCAAACTTCCAAAATCAGATGGCCATTTTTTGTGACCATGTACTTGCCACATTAGTAACAAAATGTATTGATGTAATTAGCACAGCAACCAGAATCAAAACAAGGTTTACCATCAATGTTCAGAACCACGTTGGACTGGTCCTTACTTTTGAATTATAGCCCAATGATTTTTGAATTGTTGCCAGAGTTTTTTTTTGGATCAATTTGTTTTCCTCAACTTTGTCCTTCTAAACAAGTTAGCCGTTGCTTTTCTTACGGCTCTCTGAACCTTATGCGTATTTACCATAATCTAATACAAGCTGGGTTTTGTTTTTTTTGAAACTGTAGAGAAACTTGTCTCTGCACCTAATATCTTCAAGAATATCATTGTTGATGCATGGCCTCAGTTCTACTCTTCAACGAATTTCTTTAATAGGCGCAACGCTCCAAAATACTGCTAAGAATCGTCCTAAAAGTCCCCCAAGGCTGATCAACATTGCCACAAATACACCTGCCCAATCGGCATTGTAATGGCATTAACAAAATTCACAACCGATAAATGTGTGAAAGAACGTATTTAAATAACTTATGATGATTGATCTGCTTTTTCATTAACGACCTTACAGAACAGAAGGAAAGAATGTGATCATCATGCCAATACATATTGTACTGATTGACAAGATTTTGTTTGTGTTGTTTACAAGAATGTGATCTAAACACCTAAGACGAGGAAACGGAGTTTTGTTCTTTATGATATTTTTCAGAATGAAATAACTTTTTTCAAAACATCTAAGTACTTCCTCAATATCGTACATGAATTTAACATGCAATAGGTTTATGAATGTTACAATCACCAACGCCTTTCCTCGCAATCAGATCTAATTTTGGAGACCGTTTCCTCAAATTGAATTAGAAAACCAAGGTCCTCGGGATCAGGCCTATAACATACACCAGCATGATTGGCTTAGATCTAGACGAAAGTATTTCAAACCATAGTGCTTCACTTTTTTTTTATTATGAAATCAAGTCTTTTGGTTAAAGCATATCATTTTGATATATACACACACACCTCCGCCGTGTCTGTTTCCTGTCCTGTCATTGCGCAAAGGCAGTGTAAACCATCGATTGGAATTTCAGAGTTAGAACTGAGTCATCTATCAGTTTCCAGATCGTAGCAATCACATGCGGACTTGCGGGCCGATTTTTTTTCACAATAATCCTCAGTTCTGTAAGTTTTGGTAACAGGGTCGGACATTAATATTAATGAAGTGCCAGGCCTCTCCTTTTTAAACTCAAACTGAATACCCTCCTGAGCCTATGATTGCCTAGGTATTTTGGGAACCAATCAAAGTTGTGTATTATCGAGTTTTAAAGAGTTTTTGATTGACAAAGTAGGACCTGGATTCAATGGCACATTCTCCGGCTAAGATGATGAGAAGATTTATTTCACTCTGGTTCCTTCTCGTTCAAATTACGAAGAACACAAGTCCGATTTGAATTTGGGAGTAAGTTTTTTAATTTGGGACGGTAGCATTCACTGACATATTGCACTAGTTCAGACAGATTGTCATTCAATGACACGGTCACAGACCAATGTTCAACAAAGTTTGTTCGCCTCTTCACATGACGTAAAAGCTTATGGCTCGGCGATTCAACAGATTGGCCTCTAATAACAGTTGAAAAATGATAAAAATACGACATCCATGACGATTTAAGATATTGCAGCATACTGAAGTATCGTCATAGGCTATTATTATTGGCCAAGTTCAGTAGTGAAATTACTGGTTCACTCCCGATGTGTTTTACACATGGCTTACGAATTCTGCACCATGGTCGAATGTCAGTTTTCATGATCGTCACCGTGCAGGATTTATACTCTTATATACGGCAGAAATCCAAGGTGTTTGTGCGGAACGCAACCCCTCAAGAACGAAGTCGGGATACTTGAAGCTTCCAAATATGTTCGTAGTCATGATGACATAAAATAATGAAAATCAACTAAAATGCGAGAAATCATGATAAAAAATGACGGAACCGAAAAATACATGTCCGCCATCCTGGTGCGCCCCTCCTCTCTGTAATTATATTTTACATCACTATCTACAGAATTTGAGCCCCTTTTGAGAGAGGGTGACCTTAAACCAAGCATACCATGTTAAAGTATTGCCCTTGAATGTAAGTAAACTTAGCTTTTTAATCCTAGAACCAGATGATATACCTTTAATCCTGTATGAAACGTTTTCAAATTTGACTCCCCCCCCCCCATATCTCAAATGCTCAAGGATGCAAAAGTTGCATCATCGAGATTTGGTATTAGAAGGTCAATGTTGCCTAGAACCAGTTAAACTTTTGCAAGATCATATGTAAGATCTATGGTTCTACCCTGGACTAATGTGTGAATACTAAAATCATATTTTGAAGATTCAAATATTGTGTATTTCACTTGAACCCCTCTTACCAATAACATTCCTTTTTTAAACCATTGAATATACCAAGTATTTAGTTTTTCTAATTGAAGTGCCAAAGCCCTACTACTCTTCAATATTGACCCTTTGTTTTATTCTTGGGGACACTACTTTTAACTTGGTTAGCGTGGATATTTTTATGTTTTTAAAGTTAAACGCGACTCTTTTACACAAAATCTCTTGAGCCACCTTATGCCTTTTAGTAGAAATAATATGATGAAAGACGTTACTTTCGGTTCTCTTAATCCCTGATTAATTTCCGTTAGTGTTCAATTTCGTTAGCAATCAGAGAACATGTTATATTGCTATAGAGGTTGTTCAAACCCGTAAAGGCGAGGATAACAAATGCATTAAATTTGGTTTAAAAGTTACGACTTTCTAAAAACATTCATGGGCCACCCTTTTGCATTTCAGAAGAGGTAATAGCCGGGAATTAGAAGAGACATTGTGAAGCCTTAATTGGTTGCACTCTAGTAGTTCTTGATTAAGCATCTTCAGCACAAATACCGATAGTTTGCAATTTATTTAACAAGGGAGGCAAAAGGAGCGTGCTCCGAATTTTAAATCCAAGTCAAGTTCCTCTTGAGAACCAGTTACTCATTTCGCCTTTGTACGCGTAGGTGAACTTCAAACGTCCAGACACACGACACATCCCGTTCATGAACAGCGTGCGTTACAAGCTGTTACAAGTCGTTGGCACAGTTGACTGCGCATCGTTGGGTTTGATCGTTCGTTCAACCTTAAGCGAAAAACTCTATTCCACACGTCAATATGACCTATTACAAATTTAAGCAGATTGTTTTCTCAATTTGGGTTAAATAGGCATGAGGAGATTTCCAGAAAGAAGCGCCCCCAATTTTTGTCGAACCCCAGTTTTTGCATATATAGAATGCTTACCAATGTATTAGATCACACCTGAAATGAATAAGCCGAATATGTCGTCTTTATGTAGTAAGATGATGATTAAGTACTTTCTGTCGTGCACGACAGAAAGTCAAAGCATGGTGTTCTATGCGGACGATTACGATAGCAGGCAAGTTCAAAATAAGGTTTGGGTTTTCTTTTGTACTTGTTTGTTCAATAAGCCTTCGAAACGTTCTCGGTAGGTGGTCTACAACCGATTCCGTGAAATTGAGAGAAATTTGTATCCTCAAAAAAATCTCCTCCTGTCACTTTAAATAGTAAAAATAACGGTAAATACTTGCCGGAAGTAATTCTTTTTGTCACAGAAATTGGTCCATGTTGAGTCTTTTGGTATAGGGTAATGCATAAGTGCAATGCATTCTGAAACATAATGCATCGATAAATACGTTAGTATGGATAATTGCGCTCGTGCTTACCGGTACCCCGATTATTCAAATTACTTGATTCATCAATGCAAATATGTACTATTTTAGACCTTAATCACAGTTACGAATTATAATACATTTCAGATCTAGGTCTTTAAAAGTCAGCCGCTGTTAGAAATTACTACAGCATTACATATTGACTTACTTTAGCTTGTCTGAAATTTTCACTAAATTTGGCTATTTAATGCACTCATTCCATATTGATTTTGTCATAACCACAGGCATATTCATGCGTGACAGTGACACTCACATTGATACGAACCTCCTTTACCCATATATTGCTATTGTCCAAAGAAACCGTGTGTCTTAATGAATTTTTGTCACTACTTTTTAAAGAACAAAAATAAAAACTTATGTTTTTAACAGTTAAGTCAACTTACCCAGCTATATGGAATTTAAAACTAAAAGAATTGCCACATGAACAGTTACCATTTGAACGAATAACGCGCTGCCATGACGTGAGGTGTGGGCGAAAGAAAACTAATCATTATGTAATCTTTATTAACATGTCATGCAATACTTTAGTCAACGCAACCAAATAAAGTAGTTTCTAATCATGTACTTACACTCTTCTAGCAAATATTAACAACACGTTATGTGGCCAAACCTATTTTTTCAGCCTTGTATCTTATCAAAATAAAATATCAAAATAAAGATCGGACAATGTGGTAACAGCGAAATCTTCAATGATTTAGCAAGCTACAGGTTCAAAGTTTTGACTACTTTCTGAATTAATTTAAAAACAGTGCGTCGTGCGCCTCTTCCCAAAGCCGAATCCCCAAACATTACATCTCATGAAGTCCAAAACTTGTTACAGAGTCTGGGAAATGTGAAACGACCACTGAATAGGTATTTAAATTTCTACCTGGACAATAGCTATATCCCTAACATCCCTACAGTAAAATCTGACAATCACCGCAAAAAGTGAGATAGTGGTATTTTTGTTGTCAGATATAGGAGCAATTTCCCACAAACCAAGGCAGGGGTCCGCTCCGTGATTCTGTCAGGTTTTGCAGCGCTTAAGGGACGTTAGCGATATATCGTCGGCCGTGTCACATAGTGACGTATTTGCATAATACGAATTTCCAGAAAAACCGCTTTAAAGTTTTTTGCGATCTTAATTTGCTCTATACTGTTCATTAAAACATATTTCTATTAAAATCTGGTGGAAAGTCACCAAAATAAGTTAAATTTCAAACATATGTAACTAATCAATTTACAATTTATTTTATATGCGAAAAAAGAATGTTAAATAGAATACGTCAATATATGACAACGACAAAATAGCAATTTCAACATGTAAATAACAAAT
This sequence comes from Ophioderma brevispina, assembly GCA_023653785.1. Lineage (NCBI taxonomy): Eukaryota > Metazoa > Echinodermata > Ophiuroidea > Amphilepidida > Ophiodermatidae > Ophioderma > Ophioderma brevispina. The sequence continues at coordinate 14,199 of JAMKCH010043158.1, forward strand.
ATACGTCGCGCAAATACGTCGTTATGTGACACGTTTGCGCAAATACGTCACTATGTGAAAAAGAACAAAATAGCATCTCTACAGTACCGTGAACTGAAAAATATGTCGCATTATGTGAAACGGCGAATACTTCAAGATGCAGATACGCTGCTATGGTCCTGCGCAGAATAGATATTCTACAAATACGGCGTCAATTTGAGGTTTTGCAAATTTAGCTAATTAATATTTTACTAATCAAGCCACAAATGTGGTGAATTTGTAGAGTAGTTCAAAACAAACGTATATGCCAAATATCTCCACTCAAATGGATACGAACCTCCTTTACCCATATATTGTCCAAAGAAAACTTGTGTCTTAATTAATTTTCGTCACTACTTTTTAAAGAACAAACATAAAAACTTATGTTTTTAACAGTTTAAAGTCAACTTACCGAGCTATATGGAATTTAAAACTGAAAGAAATGCCATATGAAAAGTTACCAGTTGAACGAATAACGCGCTGCCATGACGTGAGGTTTGGGCGAAAGAAAAATAGAAATACATCATTTATATGTCATCTTCATTAACATATCATGCAATACTATAGTCAAAGCAAGCAAATAAAGTAGTTTCTAATCATGTACTTACACTCTTCTAGCAAATATTAACAACACGTTATGTGGCCAAACCTATTTTTGCAGCCTTGTATCATATCAAAATAAAATATCAAAATAAAGATCGGACAATGTGGTAACAGCGAAATCTTCAATGATTTAGCAAGCTACACGTTCAACGTTTTGACCACTTTCTGAATTAATTTAAAAACAGTGCGTCGTGCGCCTCTTCCCAAAGCCGAATCCCCAAACATTACATCTCATGAAGTCCAAAACTTGTTACACATTCTGGGAAATGTGAAACGACCGCTAAATAGGTATTTAAATTTCTACCTGGACAATAGCTTTATCCCTAACATCCCTACAGGAAAATCTGACAATCACCGCAAAAAGTGAGATAGTGGTATTTTTGTTGTCAGATATAGGAGCAATTTCCCACAAACCAAGGCAGGGGTCCGCTCCGTGATTCTGTCAGGTTTTGCAGCGCTTAAGGGACGTTAGCGATATATCGTCGGCCGTGTCACATAGTGACGTATTTGCATAATACGAATTTCCAGAAAAACCGCTTTAAAGTTTTTTGCGATCTTAATTTGCTCTATACTGTTCATTAAAACATATTTCTATTAAAATCTGGTGGAAAGTCACCAAAATAAGTTAAATTTCAAACATATGTAACTAATCAATTTACAATTTATTTTTATATGCGAAAAAAGAATGTTAAATAGAATACGTCAATATATGACAACGACAAAATAGCAATTTCAACATGTAAATAACAAATATACGTCGCGCAAATACGTCGTTATGTGACACGTTTGCGCAAATACGTCACTATGTGAAAAAGAACAAAATAGCATCTCTACAGTACCGTGAACTGAAAAATATGTCGCATTATGTGAAACGGCGAATACTTCAAGATGCAGATACGCTGCTATGGTCCTGCGCAGAATAGATATTCTACAAATACGGCGTCAATTTGAGGTTTTGCAAATTTAGCTAATTAATATTTTACTAATCAAGCCACAAATGTGGTGAATTTGTAGAGTAGTTCAAAACAAACGTATATGCCAAATATCTCCACTCAAATGGATACGAACCTCCTTTACCCATATATTGTCCAAAGAAAACTTGTGTCTTAATTAATTTTCGTCACTACTTTTTAAAGAACAAACATAAAAACTTATGTTTTTAACAGTTTAAAGTCAACTTACCGAGCTATATGGAATTTAAAACTGAAAGAAATGCCAAGATATAAAAGTTACCAGTTAACGAATAACGCGCTGCCATGACGTGAGGTTTGGGCGAAAGAAAAATAGAAATACATCATTTATATGTCATCTTCATTAACATATCATGCAATACTATAGTCAAAGCAAGCAAATAAAGTAGTTTCTAATCATGTACTTACACTCTTCTAGCAAATATTAACAACACGTTATGTGGCCAAACCTATTTTTGCAGCCTTGTATCATATCAAAATAAAATATCAAAATAAAGATCGGACAATGTGGTAACAGCGAAATCTTCAATGATTTAGCAAGCTACAGTTTCAACGTTTTGACCACTTTCTGAATTAATTTCAAAACAGGGCGTCGTGCGCCTCTTCCCAAAGCCGGGGAAATGTGAAACGACCGCTGAATAGGTATTCAAATTTCTACCTGTAGTTACATACCATGCGATCATAAAGTTAGTAATTTTCTGAAAAACCACGTGTATTCTGATGTTTACTCCAGTGGACAATAGGTATATCCCTAACATCCTTACATGAAATTCTGACAATCACCGTGTAAAAAGTGAGATAGTGGTCTTTTTTGTTGCCATCTATAGAGTCATTTCCAACAAAGCCAAGGCAGGTTGTCCGCTCCTTGATTTGTCAGGTGTGGTTTGACATTGCAACGATTAAGGGACCTAGGGATATTCGTCGGCGCGTCCACATAGTGACGTATTTGGCAAAATACTCATTTCAGAAAAACGAGTTTAAAGTTTTTTCGATCTTAATTTGCTCTATACTGTTTATTAAAACATAATTAAAATCTGGTGGAAAGTCACCAAAATAAGTTAAATTTCAAAAATATGTAACTAATCAATTTACAATTTATTTTTATATGCGAAAAAAGAATGTTAAATAAAATACGTCAATATATGACAACGACAAAATAGCAATTTCAACATGTCAATAACAAATATACGTCGCGCAAATACGTCGTTATGTGTCACCTTTGCGCAAATGTGAAAAAGAACAAAATAGCATCTCTATAGTACCGTGAACTGAAAAATATGTCGCACTATGTGAAACGGCGAATACTTCAAGATGCAGATACGCTGCTATGGTCCTGCGCAGAATAGATATTCTACAAAACGGCGTCGATTTGAGGTTTTGCAAATTTAGTTAATTAATATTTTACTAATTAAGCCACAAATGTGGTGAATTTGTAGAGTAGTTCAAAACAAACGTATACGCCAAATATCTCCAAAGAGTCAAAAATGTAGAAATACGTCACCATGTGACGCGGCCGACGTTATAATGTCATCTACCTACTAACCAAGCCAGTAATACCTCGCACAATAGATAAGCTACCTAATTTGCGTGCGACCAGTTTCCTATACCAGCACTGAACCAAATCACCTCCACGTTTTAGCATTCGGCTTGACACTAGTGTTCAAAGCAGACGAAAGTTCAGAATTTAGAACCGTTGACCACCATTACGGTCAATTTGGGTAACGGCTTTTAGCACAAATTTCTAGCAAATGACGACACAGTTGTCGTTAAATCCAATGTAAAAATAAAATATACTATTGAAATTTATATAAGAAACAAAAATAATATATTTATGCTCTTTGCCAGTTACTTGAAAAATGTAAACATTAAAAAACTGTGCTGGAATATGACAGCTTGATCAAGACTAAATTTGCTTTGTATCGAAGATTGATAAATTGAATTTTTATAAACAAAATATACATATATAAGACTTATTCTGCAATCTATGGTTAACACTTGTGTTAATAATGAATTAATTAAAATTGCTAATGGGAACCGCGCGAAAAAATATCGCTTCTCGTACCCACGAGTGCTATTGCCGTTCACCGTGAATGAGAAATCGTGACTTATTGATCGTTGCCCTTAAAGCGAAAGTGATAGATTGATACAGACTGAGTAACAAAGTAAAGACATACATGTCATCTTTATGTAGCAAATTCTTTCTCCTTCTCGAGGTATTCGGAACAATCACGCTATCGAACAATGCGTTTACTGAAGATAATCATCAAGGAATCTTCTGCAATGCCAGAACAATAGAGGTCTTCCACCTTTCGGATTAGCGGCCATCTTGCCGGGAATGGCAAAGTCCATTCCAAATTTCTGGAGACTTTCTAAATCCAAAGAACGACATGCATGTTGGATATGTATGCATAAAGTATGGGTCACACTTTGAATAGCACAAGTACTTTGAGCTCGGGTATTAAATTTATCTGAATGACGAATATTACGGGAACTAACACCTTTTGTTATAGGTTATGCATGAGTGAGGTGAAAGACCTCTATTGCACTTAATAATGTATGTACTCCAAACCATCGTCGTCTTTTAAATTGCGATATCATTGCATCCCCTCCAAAATAAAAAACAATACTCTCGACAATATCTTTGAAGTGAAACAAATAAAGAAAGACTATAGAAAAAAATACAAATTAAAATAAAGTAAAAATTCGGAAATTACACCTTTACTTAACGAAAACTTACTGTAGCGAAAAACCTCACAGATTTTGATGAGTGTTTCAAAAATGATAGATATCCATGTCTAAAATAGTTGCAAACTAGTGGTAATATAGTTTAGTATACATGCGGTAATTGAGCACAAAATGATGTCATTTCGGTTACGGATTAATAATCAATCACGGCGATGTAACTATCCGCAAAAAAGTTGAGTCCTCATCTGTGTTATTTTGAACAGTTGAATTTGGAATTGGATCAGGCAATCTCGTTGTAGTTCCTTCTCTCCTATTTCCGTAATTATATCTGACCCGTTGACAACAGTGGAGAAGTTGAGAGATTCGAGGGGTGTGAATGGAGTGTGAAGATGCACTCTTATTTGTGGCAAACTTGACGTGTTCAATAAAATCTGTGCCAGGGAAAACAAGCTAAAGACACGACCAGTCACTCTGCGCTGTATGGAACAATTGGCATTTGTCGGCTAATGTGTTCCCGAGAGTAAAACCGTCACTTGTTGAACACGCTGAGTACTATTTTGAATGTCAATCTCTCATTATCAGATATCTGGCCCAAGGCTATAGATTTAATGCAAAAAGATCGGATACGTGGAAGAAATTGTAGTCCATTTGTCACACATGGGACTATTAGGATCTTTCAGCAGTGTCATCTCTCTGTGATTGTGCTAAGAATTCCACTAAATGAATTCCAAAATACAAGGTATTCATCGTAACTGGCACGGACGAGGTGAAGTTTCGGAGAGGTATTAAAGAAGGTCGCGAATAAAATTCAATTCAATTAAAGGGACAAGCGATGACATGCTTAGCCGTTGCATCAACAAAATCATTTAAAAATCCATGTATTGGTATTTTCATTATTAGCATGAAAGTGGTAACATATCCTGCAAGTGGTTTGTTTGAAATAAGCATATTACAGACAAAACAGTACGTTTTATCCGATGCTAAGCATTCTATGGGTGCGCAAGGGTATGTTATAATATAAAATATAGTTTAAGCCCAAAGTTTTGATTCACAAGTCGAAGTACACATAAACGCATACATTTGATACTATAGCGCCTTCATATCCCTCTTAGTATATAAGTCCTAGATCTAATCATATCCTCTGAAGTTTAGTCTCATATAGATGTATTTCTTTGACATACTTCGTTAATTCGGACATGACCAAATTTAGGCATGTAATATTTTGTACACGTGTCGAAGCACCTACAAGATACGATCAATAAAGCACATTATTGATAAGTTATCGATATTGTCCCAGTACTTACGAAAAAATTCAACAGTGATAATACCGTCCTAACCAAGGTTCTTGAGGCAGACGCATGATTAGCTGAATATATTGTACGAGTAGTTTCTTTCAAAGTTCAATTCCATACATTTGTAAGTTAATAGACCAGTCGAATCATCGCACAATTATTCTGGACGACAACATAAATGCCATGCCCAAAAAACATGGTCAAACAACCATTCTTTTTATCGTTTGTTACCATATAATGAAAACTCATCACGCAACAAGAATATTTTAGACTTTGATCAGAATATAGTCGGAGTATCTTACGGGTTGGTACATTTTGTGACCCCACTTTTTCTGCTACCAGTTGAATTCAGCAGCCTTGACGGAATAAAGTACAGTATCCCCTGCACTTTATTCCGTCAAGGCTGCTGAATTCAACTGGGAGCAGACAAAGTGGGGTCACAAATGTACCAACCCGTATCTTACTACTTGTGTATTCCTTATGTTATTATGATGTGCACGGCGCAGAGACCGTGGAGCTCCCACCTTTAAAGATATACACACACTAGGATTAGGTATCAGAGAAGGGATTAACCATGGATCGTACAAAATATCTACCAATTTACTAGTGGAGCGGTTTGGACTGCAAAATTGACGACAATCCCTGCCCTCGGTACAACAAAACGCAACCGCTTCTATTCGTTTTTTGTGTCAAAAATTCACGTTTTTCAGCTAAAAACTTAAGAAAATCAAGATTTATTAATTTCTTAGCAAAACAAATTTTAATCATGATGCCATACTATCAATCTCTGCCATTTATATTATAGATTTCTGTTATATTACAATATATAAAGGGTCTAGAATTTTAGCCCCAAAATCACTTTTTCCCTTAAAAAAAACACACTTTTTATCACATGTCACCACAACGAGTATTACCTGAACCCTTTATGCAATGTATAATCCTATATCAATAACAAAAAGGGATACCATAAAAATAAGATTATAATATTTTTACTTTAAAAAAAAAATCGCTTAATTTACAGCCCAAATTTTTCGGCCTAGAAATCATCCCTGCCACCAAATATTTCAACCACAACCATCATTTTCTTAAATCTCATATATTTATCCTTCAAATAAAGGTGGTTGTATTTTGTTGTACCGAGGGGAGGGGTAACTAAAAACTAGAGCACTTTTCGAAGCTCGGCCACTCCGTTATACGGTCTTCACACTCCCCTCAATGTAACACCATTCACCATTACACATTCTTTCCGTTGTCTTACAACGGAAAGTTTGTACCATTGAAATACTCAGCGAATCGATAGCTTGAATTTCAAGAATTGATAGCTTAGTTACGATTAACATTGTTTTCTTTAGATTGAGAAAAGCAATCATTTTCGGTATCTTCTACCAATGTTGCTCTAGATCTAATTTGTAAACCTTTTATATAATGTTCCATGCATTCCATGCATTCCCTTCATTTGCTTCTACCTCAACGCCCAATAATCTACTTGAAAGACAACAAGATCATCATCGCTGCCACAAACACCTTTAAACTTCTTAGACGCTTTAACATTAAGGCCCAAGTGCACCAAGTGCACTCACTCACTCTCTCTCTCTCCACCTCTCTATTCTCTTTGTGCCGTCTACATTGCCAATGCTCTTTCTTGATTTGGCATGCATATACGGGATTGAACATGTGTGCCGTAATCTCACCGGTATCAATTTCCTCGAAACATAATGGATATATGTCACATCAACAATGTTTTGACGTAATGTTATGTCTATTAATGTAATTAATGTTCATTTCTTGACATAATCATGAGGCACTGGGATAGCCCCAGGTGACTCCAAACTGCTTAGAACCCTCACATCCATATCATACGTCAATTATATACCGTAATCTTTCACATTCAAACGGATTATCTAGCTCTTTTCTGCGTTTTTGATCATATTGGCGTATAACTGGGCCATCAATCTTAACAAGAACTTATGAATTGAACACGGAAACTGTAACATCATCATCATCGAGTTACATGTAATCCTTTGACTGAATGATGAGCAGACAATTTTCCTTCAATCTTTAGGAGAGAAGTGTTCTCATTTTTCACAATATCTGTCCACAACAGAATAATTCGTCGATTGTATGAGATAGTGGCGTATGGTGCTTAAAACAGAAAAAATCAGTTTCCGAAATAAATGGGTTTGAAATTCGTACAATTTATAATGACAGAATCTCACTAGTTTTTCTTTTAATTTCAAATTAACTGCATAGAAATTGTAGCTAACTGTTCAAATTATATCAACTTCATCTTCAACTTCAACTTCAACTTTTATTTCCATAAAAATCATATTACACAAAAACAAATTACAGAAACAAAATTTATGGAGGAGTTATGTTACAACATATCTAAAGATAAGGACATATAAGCAACAAAACACAAAAAAACGGCCAGTGATCAATGCCCCTGGATAATAATTGCTCAAAATTGCCATCAACAGTCATATTTGCAGTAAAATAAAATAAGGCCAAAACTATTCTTATATTTGGAATAAGTTCAATTTTAATTGTTTGCGAAAGTGAGATACTGATTTCGAATTTGTAGATGTTTCCTCCCCAATTTTTTCGACAGCATAGGACCAGAATGTTCGCACGGATTGATCCGTGAAAACTTTCTTATTTCTCGTAAGATTGTAGTTTGTTAATGTTTCTCCGTGCCATACTTGTGATGTCCAGACCGTTTGCGTATAAATAGTCGTTAAATATACTCGGCAATTTGTTAATGGAATAACTTGGTACAATAAATAACCAAGCGCTATGTTTGTATGTATCTCCCTATATTTAAGGCGTTATATCTGGTAAATAAGGTGCAATTATGGCTTTCTCTGTAATGGCTATTGATATTGTCCTCACGCCCCATTTTTGAAGCTTTAATAATTATCTAAGTAACGTTTACAAGTGTTCCCTCCCCCATATAAGATTCCATAATTTATAAAGGCAAAATAGATACAGTATAGAGAGTAAGTATAATTCCGGTATAAAAGTGGGTTTAATTTTGTTTAAAACCCAATAGTTTCTTCTTGAGATTGTTTTGGATAGAATTTCAATGTGACTTTTTTCCAATAAGGTTTTCATTATTAATAATACATACACCGAGAAATTTTGTAATTTTTACTCTTTCATCAAGATCTGCGTTAGCCAAAGTTATTCTATATTCATTGTCGTTACCAGTAGATTCATTCCTCTAGTGAGTGTCGGTGTACCCAATAACATATAATTTTTTTTACGCTACTAACCTTTACTGGCGTTTACACACTGATAATTTATTGGCTTTGAACCATTTGCTTACTACTTCTCACTTTCTCTTAATTCATTTTTAGAAACTCCATCTGCGGCAAATGTCTTGTGTGAATACAATATTGTGGTGTCGTCCAGCAAACAAAATGAAATCTAATACAGATGATATCCTTAAATAGAGTATAATCATGGGCCTAATATTGACCCTGAGGTACAACCCAAAATAATATTTTCTTTTTCTTAGTTCAGATTCACAATTACTGATAATACACATACTGTTTTCTATACGTAATTAGTTTGTAAACCACGTGTAAACAACTCCACGAAACCCATAATGTTCTAGTTTTATGTAGTAATCTCTTATGAATAATGGTGTCAAAGCCTTTGATAAATCCAAAATATTCCAATTGTAGATTCGTTATTTTCTACCGCTTTGGTAATTTTATTAACCAGTTGAATAATGCCATGTATGTGGAGTGTTTTGCTCGGAAGCCAAACTGTTTTTCATTTTAGTATTTTATTTCTGTCTAAAACTAATTCATGCACCTATTAAAGACTATCGTTCAAGTATGTTGGAAAAAACACGGTAAAACTGACACAGGACGGGTAATTGGAAAACATTTCGGCATCACTTTTTTATAAATTGTGTAACTTTCGCAACTTTAAATTTTGTCTGGACTGCACCTGTTTGATATGATAAGTTGAATATTGTGGTAAGTGGGCGTACTATTTCATTAGCGACTCTTTTAATGATACGATTACCATGTCATCATGCCCCGCACTTTTGTTTTGATTTAAACAACTTCAATTTATCTTAATTACTACTACTTCCCAGTCGACTATTGTTTCATATATATACTACTTGAATATCCGTATTATTAATGTAATTCTAATGTTTTTTAACCAGGTTTATTTCTTTTTGAGGCAAGGTGTGGACCAATATCTACAAAAAGTTATTGCAACTCGTTGATCATTGTTATATTATACCCTCAAAAATTTGATTAAAATTTATTTTCTCAATTTTTATTTGTATTTGAGAAAGATTTCTCACGGAAAAGTTGTTGTTTACTATAAAAGAGAGAAAAGGATTCCCTATAGTTGTTTATTCATGCTGCACCTGGTTTTAGATTGCACATAGGTAACGTGGGGAATTCCCCAGATGTACTTAGTAACTGATTCAGCTTGTTTATGCTTTTGAATCAAAACATTAAGCCAGGGAATTCCCCCACAAAGTTATATATGAATGATGTAAATTTTGATTGTTACATGTCTGATTTGATGGTGCAGGTCATGTGTTTCATATGAATGAAATTATGATTTTGTTAGCAAGGGAAATCTAGCTGTGTGAAATAACATAGTAGTTGTGACGAAGGACTGATGCCAGCATTTTGAAATCAGAGGAGCGTGAACCTAGAGCTCTGGAGCTGACATATATTATAGCTAGTTTTCTCTACAATACTGGTAATTTGATCTACATCTAGTGCCATGATTTTTATTTTTGGGACCGCGGAGCTTGAGAGCTAAATTGTCTGCTGTCGTCTGTTAAAAGCCAAAGAGCTTCCGTTTTGGAATCAAAAAAAGGATTCAGTTTTGGGTCCTATATGAGGACATAGCGACAGACTGATGGTGGTATATACCTGGATTTATTTAATTGTGGACATTTGTCGTCGAGGTAAAGCCCCGTCGCCTTGAACTTCTGGGACAAGATTACCTTCATGACTGAGAAGATTTCCATTGAATTATTACCTGAGTGTTGTATGACCTTGTGCGATGTCATTTTTGAGTCTTCGCTGTGGGACCAATATAATTGTTGAACTGCAACGCTGCTTTTGGACACAGGTATCACAGTGTTAATTCGGTGTAATTGTGGTAACTTTTTGCATGTAGTAATTTTGTTTGGACAACCAAATTCTTGAACCAAATCAAGTAAAGATCATTAAAACGTTTTATTATATATAATATTAGATCACTTGTGGCACACGGCCTCATTTTATTTGTTTTTTGAAAATTTAGTTCTGACCTTTGGGCGTCCACGAGACGTCATAACGAGAATTGGGGGCTCGTTTCCGGGAATTGAATTGAGATAAATTTGAGCCTTATTGTTCAAATTTACAACACTAAAAGTGTGATTAATATTGTAAACATTGTGCACATTTTTGCATACCCAAAATTTTGTGTGTATTACATTTACTACCATTGTAGTTTGGTTCATGTAATAAATTTGTGTGGTAGAGTACAATCACAATGGAGTTTGATCCATAAGTGTTCATAGGGCAAATACCTTGGGAGAAGT
>JAMKCH010043159.1:0-13059 GCA_023653785.1 Ophioderma brevispina
TCCCTAGATGAACTAAACCGAGTATATGATTCACTAATACCGCTCACATTTGTGAACCGCGTCACCTCCTCCTTGTTGACCTAGAATTAGGGAGAATGTATAGTCCGTGAAAATGCAAACTCTTACAATACTCCAAGATTCGCGATACTAACAGTAGTATTCATAATTATGTGTGACAATCGTTGTTGCATAAAACAGTAATATTGAAATGTAAAAAGCAACGTTGTACAGTGGATTACCACTCCAAGTATATTATGGAGTTACTTTAAGAAATAAAGTTACATATTAAATTTCGATATTTCGTCATAGTCTATATAGAACGACGACAAGATAATTTTACATTTGTATGTTACTCTCAAGGCAAGTTTTTTGCATATAGAGTCAGTAATTAAATAATGCAAGTATAACAACAATATGAATGATCTAGTTCCCACCACCCACCCAAAACACCGACTATTATGTTGGAAAGACTTGAGAACGAGGAACGTCGTTTCGTATGTTTTGGATCAAGCGAAAGTGACTCGAAGTTTAGCACTATGTAGTCCCCCCCCCGACAGACCACAATCTTCATGAACTTCTGCCTCATGAAGGCACCACATCCAGTCAGAAGTGAGTTTCCCCCTCCGTTAGATTAAAACAAAAGTCTAGCCGAGGCACAGAGCGGGCATATCCGCAACTGGGCTTTAAAGTTTTCCGGGTAGCTAGTCAGCTCACCGAGGTGCAAACACGAGTTTTGGGTTTGCAACTCTAAATGTAAATAATTTCCAGTTGGCAAACAGTCCAACTGAAGGTATAAAGTCCGTTTTTGGGCCTATACTTTAATTCTAAGTATGGTCGGGGGAGAGATCCTGAACCTCAGCAGTCAACTGATGAAGAAGCCCTGAGAAGGAGTTCAGAAACGTCGTCTTGCTAGCTGCATGCTATGGCATTTTAATGCTGGTTCAGCATGAATCAACCTTTTAGGGAAACGTTAAGTAAACGTCTTCCCTCGCCCTTTATCCGAGTAGGCCTATCATCCCTTAAATTGCCATGGAAATTTATTTCAATCATCACTTTACAAGTCTCTAGAACGAGGGACCAATACAATGTCACTTCTTTTACTTTCATCCAAAGACACGGGATGATCAGAACAGCTCCGAGTAATTTTATAGGAATTTTAACTCCTTACGATGAATTAACCGAGTACATTGAGTCACGATACCGATCACTTTGTGAAAACCCGGCGTCACCTCTCCTTTGTTTACCTAATTAAGGAGAATGTATAAGTCAGATGAAATGCAAAATCTTACATACTCCAAGATTCCAGAGAGAATAAAGTAGTATCCATAATTAGGTGACAATCGTGGTTTGGTAAACATTATATTTGAAATGTCAAAGCACTTTGTACTGTAGGATTACTCACTCCAAGTATACTATAAAAGAGTTTTACATAATGATAGCCAATTTACATATTAAATTTCGATATTTCGTCATGTCCTCTATAGCACTAACATATATATTAACAAAAGACACAAAGATCTGAGAAGATATAGCCGCAACATTACAATTTCGCTAAATGCGAACATACTCTATTTTGGAACCACCGACTTTTCTTCTCCATATCTAATGGTGGTCCCCAAATAGAATGGTTTCTCGGCGATGGGAGTCTCCGGCCTCTGCCTGGCCGGTCTGATGGCCCCGTGATGCGATGTATTCTAACTTTAAGTTTACGCACATGATTCTACTCACATGTAATCTTACATTATTCAACAATCACTTTCAAGGTGGTCCAAGATAGGACTACTTCCCCAAAATGTTAATATGTTCCTACAGTATTTGAAATACGACATTATCAGGTAATTCAGATAGAATATTCCCTCAAATTACTCAATTTAGTTCCATAGCCTTGGAAAACAATTTCTGGACATTTTTACTAATTTGAGATCAAATTCAGACTAAAGCAGGTACCGCCAGGGCCCGTCTTTCTTTTAATTTTGCTGTATTTTACCCCGTGCGGTTGTAGCGGTATCTCTCCGTGTACTCAGCCATTCCGTGCGGGTTTGACGGTAGGAATGGATAGTATTTGACACTGCTCCTTCAAGGACTATGGATAGTCAATCCCTCGTTGATAGTTTGATATTCGATTCTCTTATCTAACTCTTTTATTCACCTTGCACAAAGCAAACCATTAAGTTTGTTATCATATTTTACATAGTTTACCTAATAGCAGTAAAATAAAGCCAAACCATGGAGTTGTTCCACTACAATGGGTGAGTCAAAAAACTGACCCTGTTTGTGTCCGCCCATTTTTGAATTTGAAATAACATTTATCTAATCAGGTGGATCATCCGAAGCCTAGTTTATTATCTTTAATTTGCTGCAAAAATCATTCACATCGGTTAGGTATAGACCGCGCCTACACAGTCGTTGAACATTTATTCTGCCAGTCAATAAATAGCACGATTTTTCTTCTTGACAACTGATTTGCTTTCGCTGAACGCCATTCATTTGAATGTGAATCCGTGGACAGACGCAAAACAGCTACTTGATTCAAACGACTGTAAGCCTCGGTCTATACCTAACCGATGTGGACGATCTTTGCAGCACTGAAATTACAGATAATTAACTAGGCTTTCAGATACTCCACATATGTTAGATTTTGTTACTTAAAAATTCAAAATGGCGGACAAATCTTGGGTCACGTTTTTTTTTTGGTCACCCTGTATATTTATATAGTACATACTAAGAGCATGCCCCGGGTATAACAAAGCAAACCCGTAGATTGTTTATACCATTGTTACTAGTATACCAAGAGCAATTTTTAACAATATGTTACCCTGGCACAAAGCAACCAGTCGTGCTGTTTTATTATTTTACATAGTAACCCAATGGCAGTTATCTAAGAATCATGTTTTAGAATGTACAAAAGGAGATAGCATGCGGCCAACCTTATTTACTATGATAACATTTAGAACGGCTATTTGTCACATTACGACCACCCACAAATTTTGCATGAGAATCGTGACTGCTTATTATTGTTCCCGTGATTGGCTATTCATTGGCAACACAACCTTAACAATGCTCCTTTTGCGACCACTCAAAGCATATTTTTATATTTTTTATTTATTTATTTATTTTGGAAACCATACACACTTTGCAACGGTGGCACACGCCAAAAGCATGCAGTGCCGTTCAACTACATTGTACAGAAAACGTAAAAAAGTGTAGGACAAATACAAAATAAACTTGTTGAACGTGAAAAAGTTACAGAAAACCCGGCACATCAGAGAGGCTCACACACACCACACACACACACCCATCTCCTGCAACACAGACCGCCATGCGGCCACTCATTTCTACAAAAAGTTGCAATGGATTAAAAATATGAAGTACAAAAAGCAACGACGATACACTGAAAAAGAGGCTTGAAGGCCTAATGAACACCCAAGCACGTCTTCTAACCCACGTGCAAAGGTAACACCTCTACGCAGTTTTATTGAAGCAGCGGTGATGGGAGTGCTCATTAACCCATATCAAACAATTTTAGCAGTGTAATTGTACCCAAATAACCACTATTGCATAACAATTGTAACAGATTTAAGTTCCGATCTAATTTCCAAGCCCGCTTGGCGATGATTTTGCAGAATTCTGTCTTCTGCCTTAGTTGTTAAAGTACATGTAGTTAAATTACTGCCAAGAACAAAATTGTATTTCATCGAGATTGCCCTTACATAAATATCCACATCCCAAATATCCGTGCACTCAACCAATAAGACTCCTTTCAAGTTTCTTATATTCATCAATTCTAATAGTGTTAAGTTCATGACAAACACAAAAAAGGAATTGTTTTGATGTCTTCGAGACCATTGTTGCATAGATTACATTTGCCATCAATATCGAGAGTCCAGTTGCTTAATTTATGATCTAATGGAAGTGTGTTGGATCTCATTTTTGAACTTAACTCGCACCATAGAAATCAGTTTTGTCCAAAAGATATTTTCATACACGGTGACTCCTTAATTGTCATGTAATCCGCAAGAGAGTTTTATTAAAACTTCTCTTGCCATTCATTCACAAGTATATTGTGAATGATACGTTTAATAGAGTTTGCCCATACCGGATCCTTGGATTTCACCCGTTTTTTTGCGCAACTACAATTACACTCATGAGATCGCATTTATCAATATATTCCTGAGAGCAATCTAGGAATTTGTAGCGCAATTTTGCAGGATCGATGTCAATACTAATCATGGTATTAATCCGCAGAGTTTGGGCCAACGATTAGAGTCCTGTCATAACGCTCGCCTAACATACTTCCATTCTAAAAGTGTTTTGGAATCGAGGATAATGGAGCCCAGCCGAGATCGCCATAAAGCGCAGCACGCGGCGTGTTACGCGATGCTTTCAGAATGTGACGCTCCATTTGAGCTGCAAATTTCCAAGGTTGTGCAATATCTTGCTTGGCTTCCGGGATCCATACTGCGCTGCATAGTGGTAATGGAGGGGAGACAATATTTCTCTTCCATGAATAGCAGCCGTAATATCCTAAAATTGCCAATCACCAGATTTCACTTATGGCATTAGCCTGTTGCCTTTCTTAATTACTTTTACTTCAATCAACATGGAAATGATCCGTAGTATTACGTGAAATGAAAACGAGCCGAGGTCAACTTCGTCCAACTTCGGAATAAATTCATTGCCTAATTTCCAAATTTGTTTTTGTTGGTACGTTGGCCTACAATCAAGACATTTGATTTGTCGTGGACTGAAACTTACTAATTTCCAGTCTCATCGCAAATTGGTGCACCAATTTACATGCTGTTTAATTCCATATCGTCATTCGCGAGCAAACTCACGTCCGTCCGCCCAAAGAGACTACCCTACACGAATGTTTAGGAATCCTGACACCAAGCAATCATGCTTCTGAAGTAACTTTGTCAAATTCGTGAATAAAAATACAAAATAAAACAGCGAAAGGACTCAATACCTTGTTTCATTCAACTTCCCTCTAGACGTCGAAAAATCATTTACAATATCACCAAATTTAACTTGGGCTTTAACTTCTTCATACAGGAGCATCTATCAACCTCCAGACACGACCTCTAAGACCTTATTCAAGCTGTCCAGAAGAAACCCCTCCCTCCAAATGGTATCGAACGCCTTCGGAAGTCCAAGAAGGCCATAAACGTTTTTCTTACCCTCGCAAACGACACGCACATACTTTTCAGGGTAAACACTGGTCTTCACATGGATGACCTGGACGAATCCTCTTTGAGTATCCGAAAGTGTATTGAGCTTTCAAGAAATTTGGAGATGCTCATTGCTGCTTCTATTGAAAATCTTGGCTACGCATGACGTTAAAGAATACCCCTATAATTATTGAGATTTTACAATCACCTTTCTACCCCTCGTCTACCGAAGGGGGGTGGGTGATTCCCTTCAGGTTTTTTCCCCGGCTTGCTAAAACCCCCTTTTTTTGGGTTGCCAAATTATTTAATGTAATTGTCAATTGACCGTGTTTCCGCTCCTTTAATCCCAAAACAACTCCATCCGGGGTATATGTAGATCAGGGTTATCCCAAGTGATCGATAGGGGGGGGGGGGGTGGTACCCCCCCCCTGAAGAGAAGTACCAACATGCCTAACACAACACGGAAAATCACACACAACTTGATTTTGGTACCAAGAGATAGCTATGGTCCTCCTCTTTCCATTGATACCAAAAATGAGTACCAACATGCCTAGCATTACGTCACAATGAACTTCATAAGTTTCGCATGTCAGCAAAACTGCCATTTTCCATAGACCGCACACGTGAAAAATTCAATTTTTCGCCCAAAAGGTTAGGAAAATCATGATTTTCATGGTCGGGTTTTTTACTCTCCTTGATGGGAAATGACTAGTTTTTATCTAATGACATCATTTTAGAGTATAATATGGTGTGTGATTCGCTAAATTGCGATATCAATTTTCCCACCCTATATTCAGTAATTTCGTACTTCCTCAACATATGACGTCATGGGTACGTCAAATGGGGATTAGTACTTATTTTGGTACCAATGGAAAGAAAAACTCTAAGCTATCATTTGGTACCAAATTTACAGAATCGGGTGTTCATTACGAAAATCACAGGGAGTTTTGTTACAAAAAATTGCTCAGGTTGACAAGGGTTAAAGATGGGTACAATACACTCCTGTTCCTTCATTGGAAATTTTTCTTCAGCTCATAAATTTTGAAACATAGCCAAAAGACTCTTATGTAAACAATCCCCACCGTTTTCGAGAAGTTCGTTAGTAACTACCCACGCAAGCCCTGTGTGTTATAAATGATTCTCTAAGACGCGACCGGAAGATCATTCACCTACGGGTTTTGCTTCTTACGCGAGTTCACTCTGTAGACAAGAAATTGTATTAGAGTGAAATTAAAGTGATATGTATGTTAACTCTTAGGCAAAGCACAGAGTATATTAAATTTTGTATGTTTACTCTCAAGGCAAGTTTTGCATTAGAGTCAGTAATTAAATAATGCAAGTAGTAACAAAATATGAATGATCTATTTCCACCCAATCACCGCATATTATGTTGGAAAGACTTAGAAGAGGGAAGTCGTTTCGTATTTTATTGGAGTCAAGCGAAAATTGACTCGGATTTTAGCACTATTAGTCGACAGAGCTACAAATCTTCATGAACTTCTGCCTCATGAATCACCACATCCAGTCAGGAAATGAGTGTTCCCCTCCGGTTAGATAATATCAAAAGTCTACCGAGGCACAGGCTTTATAACGTTTTTCTGGTAGCTAGTCCTCTACCGAGGTGCAAACCACTAGTTTTGGGGGTTGGCACTCTAAAATGTAATAATTCCAGTTGCACGTCAAACTGAGGTATAAGTCCGTTTTTGGCCCTATACTTTAATTCTAAGCATGGGTCGGGAGAGTTCCTGACCTCACAGTGCAACTGATGAAGAACCCTGTGAAGGAATTCAGAAACGTACGTCTTGCTAGCTGCATGCTATGCATTTTATGCTGGTTCAGCATGAATCAACCTTTTAGGGAAACGTTAAGTAAAACGTCTTTCCCGCGCCCTTTTATCCGAGTAGGCCTATCATCCCTTAAATTGCCAGGGAAATTTAGTTTCAATCACTTTTACCAAATGTTCTCTAGACAGGAGGCTCCAATACATTTTCAATTCTTTTTACTTTCATCCAAAGACAAGGGATGATCAGAACAGCTCCGAGTAATTTTATAGGAGTTACTCACTACGATGAATTAACCGAGTATATTGAGTCACGATACCGATCACATTTGTGAAACCGGCGTCACCTCTCCTTTGTTTACCTAGAATTAAGGAGAATGTATAAGTCAGATGAAAATGCAAAATCTTACAATACTACAAAGATTCGAGAGAATAAAGTAGTATCCATAATTATGTGACAATCGTTTTTGGATAAAACAGTATATTGAAATGTACAAAGCACGTTGTACATGTAGGATTACCAACTCCAAGTATACTATAAGAGTTACATTTAAGAATAGCCAAGTTTACATATTAAATTTCGATATTTCGTCATAGTCTCTATAGAACGACGATATATATTAACAAAAGACACAAAGATCTGAGAAGATATAGCAGCACATTAACAATTTGGCTAATGCGACATACGCTATTTTTTGGACCACCGACTTTCTTGCCATATATAATGTGTCCCCAGAGAATGGTTCTCGGCGATGGGAGTCGCCGGCCTCTGCCTGGCCGGGCTGATGGCCCCGTGATAGCGATGTGTGTATTCTAACTTTAGTTTACGCACATGATTCTACGCACATGTTATCTTATTCAATAATCACTTTCAAGGTGGTCTAAGATAGGACTACTTCCCAAAAATGTTATATGTTCCACAGTATTGGAAATACGACATTATCAGGTAATTCAAGATAGAATTATCCCCCCAAAATTACTCAATTTAGTTCCATAGCCTTGAAAAACAATTTCTGGACCTTTTTAATAGATTTGAGATCAAATTCAGACTAAAAGCAGGTACCGTCCAGGGCCCGTCTTTCTTTTATTTTTTCTTTTAATTCTGATAGTAATTGTCAACCAAGATTAAACTGTCCTTAGTAATTTGGTTCCGTCCCTAAGGCCAAGCCTTTTGCTCATCTCAATGTTCATACTTGGAATGCTTGTTCATTATCCAATAAGGCCAAAAAAACAAGTTTGTCTCAGAAGAAATGTGAAAAATCGCAATGCGAAATGCGTTTTTTTTTTAATGTTAATGCGAAATACAATTTTTTTTCCGTTTTTGACTCACTTTTCTGATTTTTTTTTTTTTTTTTTTCATTTTTTTTCTGAAAAAAAAAATCAAATGAGTAAAAACCAAAAAAAAATATGCGGTGAAAGACCAATTTTAAACAAAATGCGCGCGGTCTTCTGAGACAAACTTTTTTTCTTGGCCTAAGACAATTGCATTGTTGAACCATGTTATCGAGCATGATGTTGATATCATGTTCATATAATGAAACCTAGCTTACTGAGAATGACATGTTGTCATAGGTGAATGTACCCCCACCAGGCTATGATTTCTTCAACCACCCCCGTGGTAATAACAATGAACATGGTGGTATTGGTGTTTATTAAAAAACCTTAACTGCCTTCCCTACTGGTTTTTAAACATCTATTTTTGAATATATTCGTGTTACAGACAAAACTTAGTCTGTTCAATTTGTTGCAGTGTATCGACCCACTCCCTCTGATACCAATGGCCTTCTTACTTCCCAGTCTCCTGTTTGCTTTTGCCATAAAGATAAAAAAACATGTCCACGACCCGCACATAAACATGGTCACACCCTAGATCTAGTGATAACTCGTTTGTGATGATATCGTTCATAACTTTCTGGTCCATGTGGTATTCGGATCATCACATTGTCATGTGTTCTGTGCGGTATGTTAAAGCACCTCCTATGAAGGTTGTAAAACCTCGCGTAATTTTCGTAATCTTGATATTGATCAATTCAATACTCTCTTCAGTGATCGTCTTTGTGCAATCCCTGTTGATTGTGAAGATTCTAATACACTCTGTGATTATTGTGAGCCATTACATCATCTGTTCTAGATGGACATTGCCCTATTGTCACTAAGGAGCATACCATCAGGACTCACCTTCCTTGGTTTAATAGTAAGATCCACCAGAAGAGGCGGTTCGGAGGCGTTTTGAGCGTAGATGGCGCAAATGCCGTACTGATGTAGACTACAATTCACTTATTGTCAGAAAGACAACTCAGTAAACTATTGTTGATGCTGAACGTGACAAATTTCTTTGTTGTCGTACTAAGGACGTGTTCATAACACTAAAAAGTCTTTTGAATTCATCTGCAACGGCTTTGCCCAGTGCTAACTCTGACGCTGATCTTGCCAATGATTTTCTGACATTCTTTGTGGAAAAGATTGAGTACAATATGACTGTCAATACTGAATCTATCCCCCTTGGGGTTTCCTCACCACACAATGGGGCCATACAGGGACGGCCACAGACAATCGGTTCTCCTTTCACAGCCTTTTGGTATTACGCAATGACCCCTTTTTAAATGTCAAATTTGGTATAGCAATTGGGGGTTTTTTCAAAATTTTCTCAAATTAATTGAAAATTAGTCCACATTTTCACAATTGGAAGCCAAATTTTTCTAAAAAACGTTGGAAATTTAGTCAAATTTGCTTAAAATGTCGAAATTTTGAGGAAAAACGGCAAATTTGGGTTAAATTTGGCCCAAAATTTGCATCTCAGGTATAGTTATGGGTCCCTTTTTTGGCAAATAAATGGTATAGCTATGGGTCCTACTTCAAGACTCTCGGAGGCACATCCCCTACCACCTACCAAAACCAAACTTGGACCCCTCCCCACCCCCACCCCCCCCCCCCCCCCCGGGACTGAATCTCTACAGGCAGACAGGATTTGCAAGTGCTATATGCCAGGTTTTAAAGAACTCTCTGAGTATGAGGTTCCTGAAATAATTGGCAAATGTCAACAAGGTTTCACTATGGACACACTTCTTCATTGCTTAGTCTATTACCTATCTCACCAGGATATCAAACATTATCTTTTGACAGCATATTTCCTCACACTTGAAGCATTCTATCATTATCCTTGTCCTTAAGAAGATATCTTTGAATCATGATGTACTTAAGAGTTATAGGCCAGTTGCCAATATCAAATTCATTGCCACACTGATTGAGAAGACAGCATCACGTCAGGTAAATACAGCATGTTTGGCGAATCATGATCTTGGTGAGCCATTGCACTCTGCATACAAATCTCACCATTCCATTGAGACAGCTCTTCTCCAGGTTACATTACATCCTTCAAGCCTTGGATGCTAGCCTGTCTCGCTTGTATTGCTTCGATACCATTGACCATGAATTTTGATTAAAGATTAAAGGTTTTAAACTCACATTGTGGCATCACGACACTACTCTTGCCTGACATAAGTCCCCGAGGATGATCCGGAGGCAGTTGTATTCAAAGATGGATATGATGCGTTAACGATGGACCCTTCCGAAATGCAAACCCTAACACCTATTTCCACGACTAAAAACATACCCTAAACAAAGACATTTTTTGTCTGTTTTGCCTACCATAAAACAAGTCTTTTGCAGTTTTTGCTACCTTAACAAGTAGCAATGCATTGTGTTGCTAATATACCCTTATATCTGTCCTTTACTCATGTTGCTTGTCACTTCCAAATTACAATATTTTTGATGATTTTGATCTCGTGTACATCAAATTTCAGGTTACGACGAAAAAACATACCCTTTTTTCCATATTTCTGTTTTGGACACAACCCCCCCCCCTAATCAATGTACGCCGCGTACATAGCCTGTTTGAAAAAAGACACCCTTTTACGCGTTTTTTGTCTTGTTTCACGGCAACATATTCCCCTTTGAATACAGTTCCCCCCCCCCGGGGTTATGATTAACCATGAAATGGCCAAGCAGCATATTTTCAACCACTCTGTTCCTCAGGGCTCCATTGAAGGTCCGCAAGGTTATTATTATTATTATGAAAAAACATTTCTATGGCGCTCTTACAAAGCCAGAGGCCCACAAGAAATAACATATACAAAAACAAGCTAAGACAAGCATGAATTACAGACAGTAAGCAACCACAAGAATAAAACCAGACAAAAGCAGATATTACCAAACATGATACAGATGGTCCTTGAGGGCACGCTTGAACCCTGATACGGACTCCACCTCTCTGACCTCGAGGCATTTCCATTCCATCGTTTTGTGGGCACCTATGAAAATGAAACAATCGCCACAGCCTTTCCTAAAATAGGCGAGGACCGCAAGGCGGGTGAGGTCGATGAGGAACGAAGTCGAGCTCGGGGGGGAATAACTAAGAGCGTCTCCCCACACTGTTAAAAATGTTCTAATTTTACCAGGCTTAAAATTACGTAAACCCCAATTATTCAATAATCTTCACGCTTTATTACTATACCTAACATAAAATTGACAATTTGGAAGCGAAAACTGTAAAAAAACATGGCTAATTTTTTTTAAATCAAGGTTAGTATTTTATCCGCTGACCTTTATTTCTAGTTTCCGTAATATTAACGTTTCTTTTTGTAACTTACTTGTTTGTTAATGTAAGAATACAACTATGAAAATCGTTTACTATAAATGTTGTTAAATCACATCGTAAGTAACTATCATTAAAAAAATCCAAATCTTATTTTCCCCTATCTTTTTTATAATAGTTTAAAAAAAACCCTTTCCTTTCCTTCCCTTTTCCTCCTTTTTGTATTATATTTAGTTTATAATAAAAAAGTAGTACACACATAGATATATTTTTAATTATAAGCACTGCTATCAGTAAAGTCAGTAGTGTAGTGGATAAGGGTTTAGGACTTGTATCTTAAGGCCCTGGTTCGAAATTATGTAAGGTACATGAAGTAGTTTATCATAATGATGATTAAGTAATTGGTGATATTAGAATGTTTACATTACCATATAAAACAAGTGTTATAAATGGTGTTAAATCTTTATTCTTCACATTTTCCCTGGTTTAGTGCCTTTTTTCTCAAAATCGTTTGCCTGAAATAAACTTTTTTACAACCACAAGTGGGTACGTAAATAACAACGTTGTATGCTTATGCAAGTATTCGTGAAAATTTGGGTTCAGAGGTTTGTAATAACGTTTGTTTATATGCCTTTAAAAACAAGTCAAAAAAAACCAACAATAACGATGAAGCTGAGATTTTACGCCGTTATTTACGTTCCTGAATGGTTTCCGTATTTTACGGCCTACAGTTATTTACGTTCTGCATGTAGTAAGTCCCAGCTGCCAGCTCAAATGTCCTTGTTTTTTTACAGATTTATTTTTAACAGTGCACTATTTTGAAGGAGGCAATTCGATCAGGACAAGTAACATGGTGCTTGTTATTAAAATGACAGGAGGAGATTTTTTTAGGTAGGATATGGAATTTCTCTCAAATTTCACTGGATCGGTTGTAGACCACCTTACCGAGAATTTGGAAGGTTTATTGGACAAAACAGGTGCAAAAGCAAACCGCAAACCCTTGTTGTGAACTTGCCTGCTATCGTTAATCGTTCCCATAGAAAACACCATGCTTGACTTTCTGTCGGGCACGACAGAAACTACTAAATCCCCATTCTTATTACAAAGACGGCGCTGTATTGGGCTTATTCACTCAGGTGTGATCTAAACACTGGTAAGCATTCCAAATATGTAAAAAAAACCTAGGTCGAGAAAGAAAATTGGGGGCGCGTCATTTATGGAAATCTCCTCATGTAGCTTTAAGACATTCTGAATAGATAGAGGACATAGTTGAAATAAAAAACACGTTGCTGTACTGGAAGCCCAGTGAAGCTCGTCCAGCAAATTGGGCGAGGGCTGGTCACGACCACAACAAAACACAAGCCGTGAAGCTTTGTTTTGCAGGCGCTGTAAGCGCGGGTAGCTCTTTAGCGCGCGGCGCAATTAGAATAAAGGAATTTGCGTAATCTAAACGAGATAGGACCAACCCTCTGACCGCGCTGTGACAGGGCTTCTTGAGATATGAAGCGACGGATGCG
>JAMKCH010043160.1:0-12435 GCA_023653785.1 Ophioderma brevispina
CACCGGCGCAAAAAACACCGAATGCCGATATTATCGCCATTGGCGTGCATACTAATCCCTGAGTCCTTCGAGTTCTATCTTCCGATCACGGTCTGTGGAGGCATTATGAGTAAAACTCGAAGAAATTCCGCTATTTTTTCCGAAATAGGTAATTTAAAATTGACATCAACAAACTCATATGAATCATGAGATACTCACAAGCTTGCATGGACGTACTTGGGGGTGCGCGAAATAAATTTAGAAATTAGATCTCTTGAGAGTTGAACATCGCCGAGTTCAGGGTACATGGCTAGGCCATTGAAGCCACCGTGCTGTAACTCAATATCTTAAATACTGGTTCCTGTTACTGTAACTATTCGACTCGAGATAGATGAAATTCTGCGATTCAGTCTTTCCCATTCCTTTTCACAATGTAACACCTGCTATCAGTGAATTCAACAGCGATAATAGCTGTCTTACCACGTATTGTCTCATATCAAGGTTGAGGTGTAGCATCATGCGAAAACTAACTTCGAATTTACTAAAAAATTCGAGAAATCTGTTGGTACTTTTGATGTTTGCGATTCTCCGTGCTCGTTATTCGCAGCTCTGTAACCACAAATGTCCCCAATCAACAGAGGTGCGCAATGCTGTAGTTAGAATTAGTGATGGGCAAGTAATTCCTGCTATGATAAAGATTAACAGGGGCTTTCGTGATCCACAACCTCGTCCCCCCGAATTACCTAAAAAAAGATGAAAGTTTTATATCATCTGAACCGTTAGCCTTAGTAATCTAGTGGTACCTGAGCTTACTGCAAATTCGGTAGTATCTGTAAGAAATTTGCAATTTTGTAATTTTCTGTCCCGTAGGACATAAAAAACAGAAATTACAGCACAGTAGCCTATGGGACCGTGGGAACAAGCACATTTTGTCTCATACACAAAACCGCAAGATCGGGATCAACTCTATTTGTGAAGCTTTTCTCGGGGATATCTAGAAACACTGAATAAAACAAGTGGTGCTGGAATCACGAACTACACCTTTAATTTTTGGACAATCCATTACGACATCCCCCCCCCCCTGCACAATGACGTCTAAGTTAAGGAATATGAAAATCACTGGTGGAAAATGGTACTAAAACGCTCTGAGTATTTAAAACCAGAGAAGAAATGGTCATTAAGGAGAGGGGGGCCAAAAGAATGTTTGTACAAAGGGGTCAAAAATTTTTAAATCTGATCCAATCATGTTGACAAGTATAACCAGTTATTTGTCCGAACCACAGCACTATCTCACACGTATCGTTTACAGAGTTATCGGCTAAAACAGCAAAAATCAAGAAAAAGGGTCAATTTCAGTTGTACAGGGTCAACTGTTTTAAATTACTCCGATTTAGATAAAAAATGGTGCAAATTATAGATGTGTTCATAGTAATTTTAAATAAGGAATATTTTTTGAACTGTCCTAAAATGTTATTTACCGATGTATGGGGCAACGAGAAGGGCAACGTTCATTGCATTCAATGGGCTTGACCTTGTTTCCCCCCGACTTTCTTAAGCAAGCTTTGAGACACTCAAAAACTTTCCTATTTTGATCCTATGAGCTTCACCATAATTTGCACCATGCTTTATCCAAATCGGAGCAACTTAAGATTTGACCCCTTGTCAAACTGAAATTGACCCTTTTTTATGTTTTTGTTGTTTTATCTCTATCTTAAGCTTTAACGTTGTAGATAGTACAAACTAATACCTTCCTGAATCACTTGTGGCAACCAAATAATAACCATGAAATACTGTTCAACACGATTGGATCAAGTTAAAAATTTGACCCCTGTACAAATTGCCTTGGCCCACCTCTCCTTAAGGCACCATTTTTGCACTTAGAATTTAATGTTTTCAGGGGTGCCATGCTGTCTACATATTTATCACTCACCTTTTGTACTTGAGATGTGTTTAGCAAATGTGTGCTAGCTCCTGGGCTAATAGCGGCCCTTTCACTGGCGATGCAAAAAATTAGAGGCTTTCGTGCGATTTTGGCCGATATATGGTCCTGGAGCATATGCTCCTGATCCTGGAGCATAAATAACTGGAGAAAATATTTAAAATTCAAAGTCAAATTTGAATGCACATACTCCGGGAGCATTTATGCAAATATGCTCCTGAGACGAATATTTCCCCTCCACTATTCCATGAGGTCGTTGCCATATGCTCCTGGAGCATTGTGATTCAATATGCTCCCAGTGAGCATAGAGTCAAATATGCCCTAGAGCATAGTCACATTATGCTCCTATAGTACATTTGACTTAAATATTCTCCAATTATTTATGCTCCAGGAGCATACCAGGCAGTTATGCTCAAGAGCATAGTTTGACTTAGAATGTTTTTTTCCTGATTAATTAAATGCTCCAGGACATCTCCATACCCATAGTATTAGGCCAAAATCGCACAACAGCGATGCAAGCTACTAGTAACTTCGAGTTCGGCCTCGTCGGGCTTTCGCCCTTCACAATCCTGTCGTATTGCTGGACAAAACATCGACAAAGAAGACTTTGGTTTGGACCGCACATCCTCCCCGCGTCACTTTTTAAATTTAAGTGCCCACCCCGCGCTGATATTTTAATCTCCTCTACTACGTCTGGAAACTAACATTTTATTGTTCAGTGTTCAGTTTTATCAATATTTTCATTGCACATGAAAATATCATAACAAATATTACTTTTGATGTAAAATACACACGTTCATACAAACATGTTAGATTACAATAAACCAGTGGAGAACTGCATATGGTATACCCAACCATAAACGCAAAACGTGGAGTTATGGTCAACAACCAAAGTATATACAGTACAAGTCATGATGTCGCCGCCGTCAGCTCCTAGCCTTCCTAGCCTAATTGAATTGACTCCATTCTTAAATGTACTTTCAGCATTCGAGCTAATCATAGGCGCAATCCCGGGAAATGGAGGGAGGGTATAACCCCCCCCCCCAATATGGGATAGAGGGGATGGTCAATACGATCAATCCCCTCCATGGTTGACACCTGTACATGTGTTTTTTGACTCAAAACAATAACCTCATATTTGACCATTATAGTTTAAAAATGGCAAATTTCCCCCCCCTCCTTCCCGCGAGCTTCGCGCGAATTTTGTTCTAATTACATTTAAAGGTGCTTGTTCATACCGATTTATGGTGTATTTTGTTCCCTCCTTGATATGAGAGCCTGGCACTTTCCACATACACCCCATCAAGTACATGGGAAAAAGACTTGCAGTTTTTTGATGGTAAAGCGTAATTGCAAAGCCCTATTCACTACGTGCTAATATTGATGGTACTACTTAAACTAAAAATAAAACGGAACGCGTGGGCGTTTTTTTGTTTTATCTTGGGAATGAAATGGATGGTGAGGGCTCAAATTTCAGGACGACAGTGATATCAAAATCGATAAACTAACTTCCGGTAAATTCAAGGGTGGTCTCAAAGACGATCGGAACAACGCATCAACCTCTTAACGATTTAGGTCAAATGGCATTTTTAAAGCGGCGCTTTGCGCCACAAAGTGCGGCGGCCATAGGGATGAATTTTCCCCTAATTTATTTATTCCCCCCCCCCCCGCCCCCCCTCCCCTTCCGCCGGAAGAAAAATAAAGAATTTTGGCAAAAGTCAGCGATTTAAGGCCAAAATACAACATTTTGTCAAAAATATAAGCGATTTGCGCCAAATTGTTAAATATCTCCAAATTTGGATGGATTGGGCCCCAGAATTTCCACTTTTCCCACCCAAAAATTCACTCTTTGCCCTCCGTTTGCGAATTGCCCCCCCCCCCCCCCCCCACACCCACACTGAAAATAATTCTGGCTCTGCTACTGTGGATGCGCGCACAGGTGCAAGTATTCGTAAACAGGTTCTTGTTTAGCAAAACCCTGTTATAATTCCTAAAATTTCTCACTACCCATTCCCCATGTAAAAAGAAATTTATGCGCACGGAACTTTACCCTCGTCTTACCAAGGTGTACTTGTCCGGTGCGCTAAAATGCCAAAATGCCTTTCGCGTAAAAAGCTTCTAGGGAATCATTCTCTCATTCTTTCCCTGGCATTTTAGCGGGAAAAATGTGAAGGTAGCCACCTTCCCCGGGGTTTTAGGGTAAGTCGAAGGTTAAGGGGGTGGTTGCCACCCAATGTATTTTAATGGACATTTTTTGAAAATATTATGCACCGTATGGCTCTAAAACTCTATTTTAGTAAACTCGTCATTTGCCATCGTTTAGAGCTGAAAACACGCATGAAAAATAATCCGATATTCTTACTTTTTAGTGCAAAATTGGATTTTCCGCCTATTTTTCTGTGCACATGGCAAATGCCAATTTTGCCGACTTCGGACTTGATGACCGTCATTGTGACGCCATACTAGGAATGTTTGTACTTATTTTTGGTATCAAAAATGGAAAGAGGGGACCAAGCTACTCCACTTACAAAATCATAAGCATCGGGTGCTTTAATAAACGATTCTCGAGGGGGGGTGGTAACCACCCCTCCCGGTAATATAACCGTGTTACAAAAACAAAGCTTGGTTAAGACGGGGTTAGAGAGCTTAAAGTGACAGGAGAGATTTTTTGAGGATACAATTTTTCACTGGATCCGTCGTAGACCACCTACCGAGAACGTTTTTGAAGGTTATTGAACAAACAAGTACCAAACAAACCTCAAAAAACCTTAGTTTTGAACTTGCTTGCTATCGCAATCGTTCCTATAAACCAAAGCCCAGGCTTTTGACTTTCTGTCGTGCACGACGAAAGTACTCGATCATCATCGTATTCATACAGACGGCGTATCGGCTACTCCACTTCAGGTTTGATCTAATACATTGGTAAGCAAAAACCGGGGTTCGAACAAAAATTGGGGGCGCTTCTTTATGGAAATCTTCTCATGTCTCCTCGTTAAAAAGGCAGTCATATTTGGCACCACTTATATTGGTAAGCATGTTCACACACAGGCTAAAATGTTCAGATATTATCCTATACTGGTTTATAAAAGCCCAGAATCAATACCGTATCACAAATACTTGATTAGTTATGGACATTGATAATTTCGTTCGGTATATTGGGAATTTAGGGTGGCCATATTGATTTGATGGTAATTTGTTGTTCCAATCACATCAAGAACATGTCCAGTACATTCCTCGTGAAAACCTGGACAGAGCATAAAATTATGGCCATTTGGATGAATTTGAGAGCAGTGGCAGCCATATTGGATTTCTAGAAAATACCACTACACGAAATTTTGCACACCCTCCAGAAATTATTGGTTTAGGTCCTCATAAAATAAAATCGATCGATAGAAAAGGTCATACTCCATGTCCACAACAATTATTCTTGACTATAGTCTGATTTTTTATTTGTGTCAGTTCATGCATATTGTTGAGGGTCTGGTTCACTTGGAGGGGGATGGGTTGATACCCAAATTTAAAATGTCGAGGATAGCGGAGTATATATAGATGTAATTTTATTGCAGATAAATTTAGCTCTTCAAGGCTCAATTTTGTATAACTTGATTTAAAGTTATTTTACATTTCACGATTGCCATTTGAGCAAATCAGTAAATGGATTGTTTGATAACCATCATGTTTGTCGTGGTTATAGTGAACTGAATATAAAAAATATTTGACCAAAGACGAAAATAATTTGCACATTAGTAGGTAAATCGCTGCATTAGGCGAAATTTAAGTATAAAATAAGGACGAAATGAAATGCTCATTTTAAAATTTTATTGCTCAAAATAAGAACAAAGACTACATTTAGTTTTACAAATACATTAAAGGTGCAGCGAGAGATTTTGAAGCACCCAAATATTGTGTCATAATAGTAATTATTAGACACTCAATAGATTTCTTACCATGTACGTATTTTGCTACAGAAATGTCTTAAAACAGAGAAAAAAAGTGATTTTGATTTGCTTATATTTCAATATAAAACATAGGCTGAATTTCGTCCTATACGAAATTAGAAATTCCACAATATTTGTACCAAAGAAACATTTCTCAGCTTAATCCTT
Organism: Ophioderma brevispina; assembly: GCA_023653785.1. Taxonomy (NCBI): domain Eukaryota; kingdom Metazoa; phylum Echinodermata; class Ophiuroidea; order Amphilepidida; family Ophiodermatidae; genus Ophioderma; species Ophioderma brevispina. The sequence goes on from JAMKCH010043160.1 coordinate 6,025, forward strand.
TTAGATGGGGATATTTTTGATGGAAAACTTTACATCAGGGCAAAAATTAGTACTCTCATTTTTTTAGGGACACCTGATATAATTTGTAATTAGTTTTACCATAAGACGCCTGTTCCAAAGTTGCACAATTCCCAAAAAAATACAGTTGGGAAAATGATATTTTTCAGGACAAAATACCGGGTTAATTTTTTTGGGCTCCCAGAGTCCCCCTTATAAGACCCATATTGTAAATCATTGTTAAATTTTTTCGTTAAAAAGTGTAGAACATTAACAAAAATGTAACCTGGTATACGTGGTCCATAAAAAGTGAACTCTAAATATCACTATTGTCATTGCATAATATTATGTTATATTTATTTTCAAAACGTTGTTAAAATATCGCTGTTTTGTCGTCACTACTGCTATACTTTGAAAATCATCTTGAGAAATCGAATGTCGGATAATAAAGAAAATAAATAATTCAAAAGATTATCAAGCTGATAATTAATCCAAATAATTGGCACTTGGCATTATATCGAATCGCCCAACGCTACACCAAGTCACACCGGTTTGCTGAGCAAATTCTCGTAATTTGGATGCTGTGTACTGATTGAAAGAACCAGTGATTTCATGTTTTATACGTGGGGGAAGCGCACGCTTTCTGAGGCAGTTGTTTAAATTCTAAATCCTATTTTTCTTCTTCCTTCCCATTACGGGGGGGGGTGACCGCGGTGAGTGTAATTATATTGGAAGGTTACTTTGTCGATTTAATGTTTGTAGTATTGTTGTCTCACGGCGTGTTTATTGGTTTTGTTGCGTAGCTTTGCACATCTGTCATTCGTTTGCACGCAACTCTCCCCGCATCCCCCCACCCCGCTTCGGCAAAACAAAAAGCTGCAATCTTGCAAGGATTTCCGTGGCCTTTGACCCAGTCTCAAGTTCACAGACAGTGATTGAATCGGGTGGCCGATACATGATCTGATCACCTTGTCCTTAACGTACCTAGGTGACTTTTTGGGTAAATCTGTAAATCAGTCCGGTGATGCGCCATCAGATCGTGCGAAATCGCCGATGTGAGGGCGACTACGGCGAATTGGGCGGATGTTCACCCTAAAAATTCATAAACACCAATTTTTTGTTAAAAAAACCTCGGATTACAGTGCATATTATATCAACCTTTAATCCGTCATAATGATTCTGTAAAAATCCAAATTCAAAAGTGGCCATAAATCGAACTCAAAAGCTAGCTGGATGTACTTCCAATGGGCATTTTTGGATGGAAGAGTCTATTGGCATTACCGTAATGCGAATTAGTGTGGGTTGCCAAGTAATTCGCATTATCGTATGGAATTAGAAAGGGTTGCCAGCTTTTGCTCTTTTATCGTAATGTGAATTAGATTGGGTTGCCAGCTTATTCGTACTACGATAATGCGAATTAGTTAGGGTTTCCAGCTAATTTGCGTTACAATCATGCGATTTAGATCTAGTTGAATCGGCTTATTCGCATTATCGTAATGCTAATTAGCAGCTAATTCGTATTATCGTAATGGGAATTAGACGGTTTGCGGGGTTAATTACCATTAGGGTAATACGACTTGGACGGGTCACGTTACAAATCCCTGTGCATATCTATTGCAGCCATTGAGTGAGTTCGCCGAATGTGGGGTGTGATCTGAACGTTTGACCGTGTTGAGTGTGCTGTGGCTGTGCTTGTGCGCGGGATGTGTTTGGGTGTTTGGGTATGAGGTGTGTGTGGGGGGGGGTGTGCCATTTTGTGGGTTTTTTACCATGTAATTCTACATGTGCGAGATATATCAATGAAATCTATTGAGCTAAATTTAGCACATTTTGGCCTTCTTAGGAAGATTTTCCGGATTGGTGGCCCCACTTGGAGGGCCGAAGGGGGCGGAGGGGAGGAAAGGGAAATTTCCCCAATTTTTTTTTTTCCCCCCCCCCCCCCCCCCCCCCCCCCCCCCCCCCCCCCCCCCCCCCCGGCTAGAGAAAAATGACGGATGTTTTGGCAAAAAATCGAGTTTGGGCCCAAAATTTGTTTAAAATTTTGAACTCTGGTTTTAAGTGTTCGCACCAAAAAAATAACTTTCCCCGCTGGGGGAGGGGGGAATGGGGGAGGGGGAAGCCTTAGAATTTGATGTATTGGTTAAAAAGTGTTAAGATTATCGCGGGGCTCAGGGTATTTAGGCCCCCACCAAAATCATTGGGTGCCCCCAAGCCACCCCCCCCAAGCCGAACAGCTCCTAAGCATATGTTTTATGGCACTTCATTGTTTTCTGGGAAGTATCTCGAGGGCCGCATGTGAACTCGAGCGGGCCGACGCAGTGGGATAGGCTATCCGTTTTACGTGAATGACCTTTAGACATTGGGTTTTGTAAAAATTAAGCCCCTGCTGCAAATAGATAAAGAGGATAATAATAATAGCAATGGTAATACCAATACGTTTTAGTTGGTTAAGTGGGCGTTGCGTTTAAAACTGGTATACTGTTATTAAACTACAATGAATGTGGGACTGGTTCTGGACATAGGCGATGGTGGTTTGGTTGTTCATCTCTGCAAGTTTAGAGTTTAGCTGATGTGGTCTTTTAACTCAACCTTGATCGTTAGTTATGCAGTGGCGTAACAGGCCAATAAAAGCACACAGTGGCGGCACCCGCCACGGGGTTGGGGTGGGGTTCTCCCCCCAGTTTGCCCCCCCCCCCCCCCCCCCGGCCCTAAAGAAAAATGAGGGATTTTGGCAAATTTGGCGAATTGGGGCAAAAAATCACCAATTTTGGGAAAAAATCTGCGATTTTGGGCCAAATTGGGTTTTAAAAATCTCCAAATATTTGATACTTTGGACCCCCCCAGAATTTCACGTTTGCCCCCACCAAGTTCCTTTGACTCTGTTTGCCCCCAGAAAAAAGAGGTTCTGGCGGCCCGCCCACTGGTAACAGACGGGGGGCAGGTTGCCCCCCTCCCCCCCCCCCCCCCCCCCCCCCCCCCCCGACGACTTTGGCCGGGAAAAATTTGCAAAAAATCATGCTAAATCAGCCGTTTTTTTTCAGCCTATGACCGGGAAAGAAAAAATTGCCATTTGACCATCCCTAAGAGGTGAATTTCCCAAGACTGGGAAAAAAATTTGCCCCTCAGAGCGGAAGGCCTTACCAACACTGTTAGTATGGGTCCGGATTGGTATATGGCGAGTATGATTTTCCATCACATGGGCCCGACAATATTTTCCCACAGTAGCCTTGAATTTCGCCCCAATTATGGGTGTGTCTTATATAACAAGAGAGCTACGGGCCCGCCGGTTTCTTTTATATTGGTATTGTAACAATACAATTGTCTCAGGGCCCCACGCCCGTGTTAGCAGAGTCAACAGCGGTTGGAGTTTAGTAATATAGCGGGTGAAGAAATTAATCATTAAAAAAGGGCCTCCGAAAAGGTGTGTGTTCGATCGTCTTTGGGACCCCCTGATTTTACCCGGAAGTAGTAGGCCTATCGATTTTGACATCATGCGAAAAGGCCGTATTTTTCGCATAGTCGTCCTGCCTGAAATTTGAGCCCTCCAATATCCATTTAATTTCCGAAGGATTATATAAACAAAAAAACCGCCGAATTAATGCCACCATCAAATTTTAGCACAGTGTGTTGAACAGGGCTTTCTAATGCGAATTATTGCTTCTACCATCACAAACTGCAAGTTGTTCCCAGAGTATTTTAATGGGGTGTTTGTCCAAGTGCCAGGGTCTTATATCAAGTAAGGGAGAACACAATAGACATATATTAATAGACAACAAGCACCCGCTGTAATGATTATGAAGGTCTTTTTCTTGAGTAAGAGAAATAACAACTGGTTTATGTTCCAAAAACTGCTTTTGAGAAAGAATGTGAAAAAAAAAAAAGTGATCTCCCTCAGTTCTCACACCCGTACAAATCCATGGAGTTATTATAGTATAATATTATAATAACTCCATGCAATTTCATGGGGTGCGAGAAAGACAGCCAGAAGGTAATTTGATAGGTCAAAAGATTAAACGGCATAACTTTATAATTAATAGGCCACGCACCCCTAAGTCCTATAGGGTTAGGCGGGGTGGTATAAGGTAAGGTGTTATGATTAGGGCGAAGTCTCTTCTAAAGTTATTCAAAATAATTAAAACTTCATTTCAGCTATGCCAGTCATGCTTGAATTAACATTTGGTTTGAGAGAAAATGGAGCAAGCCAATATGGCAAAACGTTGGCACCCTATAGCAGAATTGTATTAGAGAATTAAAAAAAATAGATTTTTTTTTGTTTTGGCCATCTAGATGGGGTCAAATGGATAGGCATCCTATATTTTGAGTGATGGACCAAGACCGCCCTGGGTAAATACCGCGCCACTGACAAACAAAAAGCACGAAGAAGTACGAACCTGCATTCGGGGATTTGGAGGTCCGATCAGAACCAGACCTCGAGCGCGCAGCGCAGAGGTAGGTAAAAAGTGTGGTATTCAAAAAGCTTAGATTTTCATACCGTACAACATGAATAGGATGCGAGAATTTTTTTTATCGCAGTTATACCCATTCCCCGGGGTATATTGGGCCCTCGAAAAAATGGAATTCTATAAATAACTGAGACTTATATGAGTTCGAATATTCACTAATCAAACAGTTTTAACCTCTTCATGTCAAAATCCAATGAATAAATTTGCTCCAAAGCCCTAAAATGTCTTCAGTGCGGATCAACAAACGCTGACGACACGGCTAACTACGCTGGTTCCATGTAGTCCCTTAGAAGGACTCTCATTTTCCCATGAACCTCGCCAAAGAGCGCGGACAGTGGCTAGTCAAGGGGGAGATGGACACATTGGGAAGAACGAGGCGAGGGTCCTTCTAGAGGACTATGCGGACGTGTCAGTCGACGGGAGGAATTTAGATGCCATTCGGGTGTACTGGGAATAACTTTCTTTAACGAGAAAAGCAGTTATACCATTTTAATTTGCTACTGGTTGCTGTGGAATTAAAATTTAGATAAAGAGTTCAAGGGCAGCATTAGGACTGTAGGATACGAAATAGTGAGTAAATTTATTTTAAAACTAAAACTTCGCCAATTAGATCATTGCTCAACCTCGGGCTTCGCCAGCCCGCGTTGGCGTAGTGTTTCCGAGAGGTGAGCAGTTGATCACTAGGGATTATTTGCGAGGTAGTGTCCGATATGTGGAATAGTAAACAAGTTGCATCTAATTGTAATTCGCATTACAATAATGCGAATGAGCTGGCAAGCCCATCTAATTCGTAATATCGTAACGCGAATAACGTTTCAACCCGATCTAATACGCATACGGATACATCATGGAAAGTCAGATAAATTATATTGAAATTCAAACATCTATTTGGGCGGAATGATTTATTAAGAAAGCCGATTGATCTTTAGGGCGAATTACCGGTATAAACGAAGTCAGCAAGCAAGTGCAATATCACATCCGTAATGGCGAATTAGTGGACGAGATGACGTCTAATTAGCATACGATGAATGCGAATAATCCACTTCGTTTTGGAATGTTGCATCGCCAGTTGTTCGTAACTGCTCGTGCGCAGAGCCTTTTCGGCCTTACTCCACATGCTGCAAAGCCATGCTTTCCACATGTCAGTTTGCAATACCGCACCGCGAATGTCACAAATTCTTCTGTCACTCCTTATAGAAAAGTTATTGTTTTTTAACCTTTGTATCCTAAAGATGAGGCTATATTTGGACACAAATCATAGCAAATGGACACATCACTCATTTTTGGACTATATTTCAAAGATGGGGATTTCCCGGAGTTGATGGAAACGAAATATTTTCTGGCCAATGGTTGTAGTTGTGTTTCTCAAAAATGCGAGTTTATTTTCTAAAAAAAAATCCCAACTTTACGCTAATGTGCAGAAAAAGGTGCGATGATGAAAGTTTTTGGGTCCACTGAGATTTTAGTATTTGTATTTTAAAGTAAATTGGCAAAAGTTAATTTTTTGTGAAAGGAAATTTGCCTCTAAGTTGTGAAGTCACTGTAATTTATACATGTGTAAAAAATAGCGGAGGAAACCAGAACTTCATCCCCGTACAATTTCATCCCCGAGAAATTTCATCCCCGTGACGATTCATCCCGAGTGACGATTCATCCCCGAGACATTTCATCCCCCGACGATTCATCCGCGGGACACTTCATCCCTGACACTGTCATCCATGTATATAATATACGCATGAATGGATTCGTTGCATTATACAGAGGGGTACTCACCGTCTATGCCCTGGGATGGTGGGTGGTGATGGCAAGTTTGTGTTTGTTATTGATTTTCACGTGCTGCACAAGTAGTGGAGAAGTCTTTGCTATTAAAGAGGGTGCATTGTGTCATGTTTACTGAATAGTGCAAGAAGTAATATTATTGGGCCCTCATGTGTGTGTGCCGTGTGTGTGT